>JBCJKH010011531.1:8482-19759 GCA_039877255.1 Loriculus beryllinus | reverse complement strand
AAGGACGGGGAAAGACACCCCCCCCCCCCCCCCCCCACCGCTCTTAGCGACCCTCGGGGAGCAGAGAAGCGGGGACCGGGAGGTCCCTGCCGATGGGGGAACCCCATGGAGCAGCCGGACCCTTCTCCGCCCCAGCCTGGGGTCCCGTCCGCGGGGTGCCCCCGCCCGCTCCCCGCAGGCACCTGCCGCGCACTGAACCCCCGCACCCGGCGGGGAACGGGCCGGTGGCAGCTCCCCCCCCCCCCGTCCCGCAGCAGCATCCCCGTCGGGTCGCGCGGCGCTGCCGGCCCCGGTGCGCCGGGCTGCGGTGGGATGCGGCGGCGGGCGCGGGTCACCCGTACCCTCCTTCTGCCCTCCCGCTATCCCACAGGAGAGGGAAACCCCTCCCTGCCCGTTGCCTGTGCGCGGCCCGAGCACGCAACGCCGATGCACGGGGTTTAATTTCACGAATGAGGAAGTTGGGTCCCGTTTTGGCAGGAGCCCCCGGGCGCCTTATCTCCGCTCCGGCTGTGGAGAGGGAGAGGGAGGGAAGCTCAGCGGGAAGAGGAGGCAGTTTTCCGGGGGCACCTGCCAAAGCTGGGCGGCGAGTGCTGCGGGCGCCTCGGGCACCAGCCACCCCTCAGCCACTGGTGTCTTGTCGTTGCAGGGGTTTTTCCTCTGTGGTGGCCCTGGGAGCCAGCATCATCTGTAACAAGATCCCGGGTCTGGCCCCCCGGCAGCGGGCGATCTGCCAGAGCAGGCCCGACGCTATTATCGTCATCGGGGAAGGGTCCCAGATGGGCATCAACGAGTGCCAGTTCCAGTTCCGCAACGGGCGCTGGAACTGCTCTGCCCTGGGAGAGAGGACTGTCTTCGGGAAGGAGCTCAAAGTGGGTATGTTGCCTCTCTGCTCGCTGCTGGCCGGCTCCCACCTGCATGACACCCAAAGGGGGGCACACGGGGAGCATCAAGGGCACAGCTATGGCATTAGGAAAGACCAGCTGGCTTGTCCAGCTTGTGCCAGTCAGGGCAGGACTGTCACCTTGGGCATCTTCACCTGGATGCTATGGCTGTTGTGACTGACATCTGTGCTTCCTCCTGGCAGGGCACCTGCTGTAGTTAAGGAAAGCCCTTCCACATGTGTTAGCATCCACCACAGCATTACACTGTCCTGGTCTTGCAAATCCTTTATGAAAGGTTCCCCATCTGTGTACGCAGGACAGGACAGCAGCCTTGTTCATGTACTTAAGGATGTGAAGGTGTTTGGTTCTGGTTAAAGGTAGTGGTCAGAGACCGAATGCTGAGCAGGGAGCAGCTCAGCAGTGACACTGGCCTGATGTTTGTACCTGTTGAGACTAAGTCCAGCAATCAGTCTTGTTCTAAAAGACTTCCACTGGACACGGTAGTTATTCTATAGCAACTATAGGTAGTGTCCCCCATCCCACCACAAAGAAGGGATGGGTTCTGCTTTGAGATGTCAGGACATTTATAAAAACTGTTTCAAGCAACAGGCAAAAGATCTCATTTCCAATTTCCTTCCTTTCCCCCCCCCCCCCCCAGGCACCCAGTTATTGCAACAATACAAAATACATCTAAATTCTTAACTGAACCAGCATTAATAGTGACAAACACAAATATCTGAAGAAACAAAGCTCTCATACCCCTGTACTGAAATCATGTAGTAGTGGAGCTTACTCAGTAATTATTGATTCCACAGCACTTAAAATACAAAGACTCAGGAAAGGTGTTTTCCAAATACAGGTATAGCTATTTTTAAATCCATCATTGTAAGCTAATCACTTACAGGACAGCATTCCGCATCCAGAAGTTAAAGTTGAAGATCTGTGGTTTTCAGCCTTAAGGTCTTTCTGCCTCCCCCCATGTAAAATAAAGTCATAGGATAGTTAGGGTTGGAAAGGACCTTAAGATCATCCAGTTCCAACCCCCCTGCCACGGGCAGGGACACCTCACACTAAACCACGTCAGCCAAGGCTTCGTCCAACCTGGCCTTAAACACAGCCAGGGATGAAGCATTCACAACTTCCTTGGACAACTCATTCCAGTGCCTCACCACCCTCACAGTGAATCCGAGAATAGATAAGGTTATGATGTTTCAGGACTATAATGGAATTGATGTACCAAAGGATATGAACAGGCATCAGTATTTTTTAAAAATCCCCAACCATTAGTATCTTACATCTTTGAAAGAACAGTGTTTATTGGAGCAGTCCTGCTAATTTCCCTTGCTTTAAAACAAAAACTGAAATCAACAGCATTGTTTTGGCCCACCTTTTGAGGGTTCATCATCCAGCTTCACCAACCAAGGCATTTCATAAAGGATCCAGATTGCTAAGTGTCAGAGCAGCATGATTGCACCTAGGAAAAAAACAAGGAAAGAACATTTGCAGATGCTCAAAACTCAGCAGTGCTGTAAGTTCTGCTGCATTACTAAAAAGCTTACACAACAGCTGACCAGCTCTCAATGTCAAACCCCAACCACCAGCACCAAATAATTTTTAAAATAGAATCTCATATAAGGTAACAAATTAAATGGAAATCCTTGAATATACTACCCAGAACTTCTGCAGAGAGTTTGAGGCCTGAAGAAAATAAGTATTGAACCTGAAAGCCAGAGTCCTACAGGTTGCAAAAGTCTCAAAACAGTCTTAGAAATCATTTCCACGTTGTAAAATTTTGGGGTGCAGTGAGAAGACAAATGTTGACTTTGGAATGGCAAAATATCAAAGCAAAAGAAAATGTCTCATGGGCCAAATCCTGCACAGATCAATGACAGCACACTACCCTGTGTGCTTAGCTTCTCAGTTACTGACACTGCCCACTATAAAATTATCTCTGTGCTCTGAGAGGAGTAGCACAGATTTATTTGTGGTTTTTTTATGCCCACAGTCTAAAGCTGTGACAATTGACCTCTTTGGTGTCTTGGTGCCAAACAATCTTTCGAAAGTTTTGCATTTTTTGCTGTCTAGGGCCAACCTCAATCACCTTCAGTGCCTGATCAGACACATCGTTGTTGAGAAGTAGAGAGGAACTGACATGACCAAGAACCTGGCAGGTAATGGGCACCTTCCCAAAGTTGACTGGCATCCCACAGCTGTGCCTGCAATCATTCTGCTCCCTTACTGAGGGATTAATATGGAAGGACCTGAAGATGAATGAACTGGAAAGCAGGAGATGCCAGGGATGACATCAGTGATTCCAGGGGCCCTCTGAGCCCTATGTGGCTGTTTCTGTGACACTCATTACACAAAAAACACTTCCCCAGGCATCAAAGCAAGTTGTAAAGAAACATGATTTTGTTTACCTGGTGTGGGAAATGTGATGGAGAGAGTCCTCCAGTACTGGGAGGAATTTCCAACATGTTTTGCCAGCCCCGTTGCCTGTCTGCTGTATTTATTCCTTCCAGTGCTTACCTCCTTGTACGAATAAGTATTTTCATGTGGTGACAGCCACTAAGTGACTGTCCATGTGAAGGGAAAACACCATTTCATTTGGGAGATGTAGAATTTGCCTGGGAGCAGAAGAACAACAAAGTGTTGGAAAGAATTAGAAGATGATGCAGAGATTTCATGCCAGGGCAATTATCATCTGAAAAATATATTCAGGTATCATTTTCATACATTGTCAAATTACAACAGATAAACAGACCACCTAAAGAGAAAGACCTTTCAATTTACAAAATAGGTTTGCCCCCAGGGAGGATAAGCCACCTGGTATTTTGAATTTCTAGCACATTTGTCACTAATGTTTTTCTTTGAAGCTTTCACTCCTCTGTGGTCGACAAAATTACTGTCACTGTTTTGTACATGTTAACATACCTCCTGTAGATCCATTCTGCACAGACAAAAGCAACCGTCACACTTGAAATGACTGCCTTTGCAAAAGGGGTCCCACAGGACATTCCTATCCAACTGGAAAGTAACACTTTTAACAGTGTGGATACAGCTTAGTTGCCCATAATTAGGTAAACTAGTAGTTTTTTCAAAATGCTGACATGAAACAGCCTTTCATATTTTAATAAGCAGGTGCAAAAAGAAAGAATTAGAACTTCCCATTTTACTGAGATACATTAAAATGTGTGTTACAGAGCATGCATGAATCAGTCATAAGGCTTGAAATTTACAGCTTTCAAAATTCATTTCCAGGGCAGTTGAAAAGGAGATCCACATGTTTGGCTTTGGGTGTCTAAAGTCAATAGTAAAGGCTGGTTTCTTTGGTATAAAGTATGCCTGGAGATCTAAAAGACAGAGAATAATGGAATACTCTTGCTTTCTCTTTCCATGTGAATTGGCCAAATATTAGTGAATGCTGGATCAATTTTCAGACGCTTCAAAGGATAGGACGAGAATCTGTGGTCTGTTGTTTCTAGGTGGTGGCAGCTGTTAGAAGTATTCTCTCATCTGTTCTTGACTAAATATGATAACTTATGCTGGAAAGGCTTCAGTAAAGGTGCACAGCATGAACAGATCGCCTTTGCTGTTTCTGAAAGACATTGGAGAAATTAAACGTCAGTTGATAAACCAGCTAATGAGAAGTACATAGAAGTAATTTTCTGTACTGTTTTGCTTTTATTAGGGGTACAGATGTACAGAGAGGAAATTAGGAGAAGCTATCAGAACATGAGTTTGTGCCTTTTAAGACAAAAGACATATTGATTTCAACAAAGAACTCATCATGGTGAGAAGGATTTGTGTGCTAAATCAACAGGTCTGATGTGATAACTAGATTTCCAAAGTTGGCAGATGCCTAGAGATATGGGAAAGAAGCTTGCATAATTCACAGCAACATCCGTGAGCTTTTAAAGTAGATCCCTAAAGGCTGCAGGGGAGGCTAAAGCAAGATAACCCTTGTAATAAAATGCAAAAAATCACTGTTTTTATTCCCTTCATCTTCTCCCATAAGTTATTTAGGAACCTTCTCAACATATCACTGCAGAAATGGGCTTCAAATACATGCTACTTTTGAGTTCAAAAGATTAACTTGTTTTGGTTCAGTGTGTCAAAGCAACCTGCTCAAAAAAAAAAAGGCCAAGAAAATGCGTCATAATTTGAAATAAAAGCTTGCCTTCTCCTTTGCAACTTCCAATTTATCCATCAGCTATTTTCCGTCCCATAGGTCTCATTTTTACACCCTTAGTTTTAACCACAAGTCAAGGGGCCGTTTGCTAAATGTGTTAATAACGCAAGAGTCACTTCCAATCTCACATTTCCTAAATGGTAAAATTCTTGGTAATTAATAGAACATCAGTGACTAATAACTGCTGAGAAACACATGGATCTGTTTGAGGTATAACCGCAGCCCACTCTTGATAAGGCTTATCAGCTTTCCTCGGGTACAACCACCTGCTGAAACCAACTTGGAGGATAGGATCTAACATCAAGGATCACTTTTTCTGCTTTTTCTCCCTTAAGAAACTTCTTACACCCATGTAAGAGTAACTGTGCATGAGAAAAAGCAAGAATGGCATAAGCATTAAGTTTCCTGGAGCATCTGCTCCTAAAACTAAGTATGAAAGGTGAGACAAGAAGTATCTCAGCAGGTGGGAAGTCTGGATTTTCTGGGGTTTTTTTAGCATATTCTGAAGCTCTCAAGATCCTGAAGGCAACTGGCTGCACTGCACAGTCACAAAATCATTAAGGTTGGAAGCGATCTCTAAAGATCATCTAGTCTTACCCACTTGCCAAGGCAGGGCAACCTAGAACCTGCTATACAGGAACTCATCCAGATGTGTTTTGAATGTCTCCAGAGAGAGCCGCAGCATCCAGATGTGAAGCAGCTGATGTCCTTTGCAAATATGGAACTTATGCAGTGTTCCCTGGTCAGTATACCTTTGTGAAATGGCCTAAGTAGCCCTCCATCACAGCATAACCTAGTCATGGGTTAACACATTCAGGCCATTAAAAGCTTTGCATTCGCAGGCTGCCCTCACCACTTTCCAGGTACCTCTTGTTTCTCTATTGCCTTTTAGTCACTTGGCCATCACACTTAAAAGAATTTTGATATTTTAAAGCAAAGGTACACTGGGAAGTCTTAAGCAGCCAAACAATTGCATAAAAACTCCAAACTGAAGTAGCCATAGGCTAGAAGAGAACTGGGGAACAGGCTCATTTACATGAGCCTTACACTCACTCATTTCTCTGTACGTGCTTAATGGCCTCTGCCGGTGACAACGCTGACCCTGAACCATAGGTTTGCACCAGCACAGCTGCTCTGAGGCTGTTCTAGAGGGAACCAATTTCACAACAAGCCTTAATCTGAAGGAGGGTGCCTCAAATTAAGATGAGTCACAACGTTTTATTTAACCCCCTCATATACACACTTATCATTGCTGAGGATGATCTTAAAACTTGTTGAGGACTAACGAGATGTGAAGCAGTGACCTCAAGGAAACAGCATATGTAACCTTGACAATTCAGTGAATTGCCTTTTATTTTCATTTATGTTTCAGCCCTGCCACATGTGACAGTTTATGGCTGCTACGTTCCAGAGTACCGAATGAAAAATAGTGGAAGAAAATAAAGCTGTACTAAAAAGGCAACCTTATTATGGGCTTTATCTCTTTGGATGTAATCTAAAGGTTTTAAAATCTCTTTACCTCCTTACTCCTCTCTTGTTCTTATTTTACCTTCAGCACACTCTGTTCCAGTGTGTTTCTCCCTGAGTCTTTGTCTCAGGTCAGTTTCCCCAGTCTTCCTCCCTGAACTGAAGCTCCTCTACTTTTGTGAATCAAACAGAACTTTCTCAGCAACGCTACACTTTCATTCCCCTTTCTATGAGCTGAACAGACTCTGATCAACCTGCTGGTACCAGATGTGTTTTCTGAACAACGCTTCAGCTACAAATTCATAGCTGCATTGGCCGAGCCATGATCAAATACGTAGCAAGAGATACTAAAGGCAGACCAGAAGGCACAAGACTTTGCCTCGCTAGTGGGTGCAGTTAAGCTCTCTTATCTATGCCAAGGGCTCTTTTTTGATAATTGCTTGGCAGTCTTTTCTGATCTGCTGGAAGATGTTATTTCTAAGGCAGAACATTTCCAGTCATTGCAACCGCCAAGGAGAGAGAGAGGAAAGCCAACCGAAATTCAGGTTTTTGTAATAAGAAAGGAAATGAATTTACAATTTATTTCCAAGTGAAATCCTTACCATGATCTGTGAGGCTGCAGGCTCAATGCCATTAGGACCTAGCAGACAAACTGAAGCTCTCCCACAGGTCCTCTTGAAGAACAAACTCTGAGGTGAGGGCAGCTGGGTCATCCAGTGGAATAGATCAGATTTATAAACCCTGTATTTCTCCCATGCAGCCTAAAAAAAATAGACTCATCCCAAAGCTAAAGCTTTAACATGGGCACTAGTTTCCTACAGGAGTCGTTCTCCAAATTTCATAGGCTGAATTGAGCCACTTGTTTAGCCATTGCTCTGTCCTGTACTTTTATAGACATACTTCATCTTTTGTTCTGCTCCTGTCCTCAGTTGCTGTCAGCATGTTAAGCATTATTGGTATTCTCAAGAAAGCCAGGCTGTTAGTGCTTTGTCCATGAAAGTAAATAAGGTTAAAAAAGGGCTCACTGATCAATAATCTGTTATTCCATCTATCACAAAGATCAAAAGCTGGCAGAAAATGGTGAGAACAAGTATTTTGTGATACTTCTTCCATCATCCAGTAAATTCTTAGATGAATCACACTTTAGTTGTGCCATGTCACCAATTAAAGATGTTGAAAATGTTAAAATAAGTACTAGCAATTCTTGAGGGCCTGGAGGTTTTTCCAGGCAACTTGAATCAATATATTCAGACTTCTCTGGAAAGGGAAACATGGCCTTTTGTCCTAGCTTGAAGGATATTGCTAAACATTCAGTCATTTAATTTTAGAGCAATAGATCTTCTCTGTGGCTAGGTCTTTGGTTCTGGTTTATTTGTTTTCATGCAGTATGGCTGAAAGCTGTGCAGGATGCCCTTGCCAGAGATGCAGTGTAACCTTTATGCATTTCCTGAGAAAGTAATAATAATTTTGAGCTTTTTATATACATATATATAGTCATCTTCAGTACATATGTGCACATGCACATACACACATATGTATTTGGAAACTTAGACTTATGGAGAAATATACTCAGATGCATGTCTGCCCTTCTAGCTATCAATATTGCTAGGTGCAGATGATTTTCCCTGAAAATAGGGTTACCCATCAACATGCTGACGAGTTTAAAATGACCAAGCCCTGCTTCTCAGGGCTGCTTTGGAACCTGTTTCATAACAAGTTTCTTTGCATGTTATCTTGAAATATTCAAAATGCTTTTTTTGAAGTAAACATTGGCAATATCCTCTTTTGAAACAAATTGCAATCCTTAACTTTGCAGGCAAAGATGAGCTAAAAGAGAGCTGCCCTGCCAAGAGAGACTTGATAGTAGGGAGATCACCTTCCTGGGAGATTACAAGACACAAGCTTAGTTAAAAAGACCTCCTGTTCTCTCTAGAGAATGAGAAGGGTGACTGAACGACTGGGAGAAATCACCCAAAAAGTATGTGAGCTTGGCTTAGGTCAGAGAACTCCTGAGGTGGGACCTGGCATGGTCTGTAAGGAGGCAACATGGGGACTATATGGCTCAGCTAAACACCATACCAGTGAAGCAGGGAGAACACAGCCTCCAGATGGGCAACTTTCTTTCATCACCTTCCCCTCAGTCTGCTTCTGAACTCTCTTTCAT
Organism: Loriculus beryllinus; assembly: GCA_039877255.1. Classification (NCBI taxonomy): domain Eukaryota; kingdom Metazoa; phylum Chordata; class Aves; order Psittaciformes; family Psittacidae; genus Loriculus; species Loriculus beryllinus. Next base: position 11,055 of record JBCJKH010011531.1, on the reverse strand, counting down.
GAAAAGGCAAACATTTCTCCAACTCTTCTGAAGGGCTGTCCTTCCTGATTGACACAGGAACAGGCTTCTTGTATAAACTACATAATTAACATAAGCCTTTGAAAGCTGTTTTTTTTCCCTTCATCACAGTCAATGCATGAGTACACCATACCGATGACCTGGACAGGTACCTCCTCAGGGTAACATACCTATTCAAGCTCCAATCAGACCTAGCATTGCCCCTTGTACTGAGATTGCAAAGGAAATGGTAGTTTCCTCATGCTTGGGATAGCCATTCAGTGCAGGAAGCAGAGAGCACCCTTAAGTCCATTGCTCTCTGCATGAATGGTATCAAAGATTCATTGGTTCAAAAAGCTCTTCCATCAATATCATCTACTTTACTGTAAAATACCTGAATGCTCATTAATCCTTGGAGAAAATGAGACTTTATCACTCATTGCTGAAAAGGAATACTATAACCTTGGAGGTACATCGCTCCTCACAAAGATGAGGGAATGGAAATGGCTGGAGCCGATTCCTTTTCCTTTACCTTCACAGCAGCCAGGAATCATTTACAGGTAATTTCCTGCCTCTTGGCTGAGGAAGTGGAACTTCCAAATTTTAAAAACAGATCATGCCCTAAGGATATAATTTGCATCTTTCAAGAGAAGTTCTTAAATTTATCAGGAGGTGTAAAACCTTTGTTTGGATGGTAAACTGAGTAATGGGCTTAAGACCATTGAGTTAGTATCTGCTTGTGCTACCTATCTGTGAGGTAGGCATAGATACACACTGACACTGAGTTCAGACTGTCATAGAAGTAGGGACTTGGCATATCAAGGCTCCACAACACTCAGTCAAAGTGGAAAATAAACTGTTTCCTACCAGGCCAGCATTTGAATAATGATCAGCTCCAGTCCTCTCTTGTAATGCTCTCTCATTCTGAATAGCAATGTGTCTTGTGTGTTATGTGTGCCTGGCATCTTTAAACAGCAGAGATTTGCATGGCAAGATGAGACATGGCTGCTAATGCTTGAGAAAGGGGAAGACCACAGGTGAATTTGGAGTGGTTATTCCAAAGCTGCGTCTGAGCCAGACCACAAGAGATGCTTAACACCTTTAGCTCCTACTAACCTTCCTTTTGCTAATGCTGATGGTGCAGCGCTTCCATGTTACCCACAGATGTGCTAAAAACCTTTATAATATTTGATTAATTGTAGCCTACCTGAAATCTGACCTGATGCTACACGTTGAAGAGGTCACTGTGTATTGCTGAGTCTGCCATCTCCACCATTAGTCAAGTAGGTATCTTTTTCCCAAAATGAAACAAGAATGAATTTCATTCACTTCAATGCACTCAAAAGCTCAGCAGTGTTCCAGTGTACTGCTGAATGTGCCTGATTTCTTTCAGCTAATTCATACCCTAAATTTAAACCAATGAGTACAGATAATTATACTGATCAAGAGTGTGCAGGGCCTTCAGGTAGTGTAAAAGCAGGTGCAAAAGACTGATGGAATTTAAAATGCACCTACCATCAACTGCTGTCGTTTGAAATTGATATCATGTCTTCAGGACTTGACTACATTGGTGAGACTCCATTTATAAGGTAACCTACACCAGCAACTGCCATCATGACATGCAGCAAAATATTAACACTCCGAGGACCTGGTAGTTGGTGTTTCTGTCTGCGACTCCTCAGGTAGTCTGCAAAGTATTGATCCCATGAACCATGACAAGCAATTAGGCACCAGCATGACTCTCTTAACAACTAGCAGTGAGATATGCTTGCTGTGTAACTGACTTCTGTGGTTTCAGGATATTTGCTCTGCAAGCAGGGCAGAGTGTGTTTATAGAAGCCAATAAACTATAAGAAGCAACCAAATAAAAAAAAAAGATTATATTGCTCTACCTTGCAAATATTAAACTCCACTCTGGAGAATGGACCAGCTTCAACATGAGACTATTTGATGGCCAACCCTTCAGAGCAGCCCATGTCACTGGCGTGATATGACAGGTTTCTGAATTTGCCTGTCCTCCCATATCAGGTCAGCTGGCACTCACTAGCAGATGAATTTGCCTCCTTTTTTTCCCTCTAAGAAGAGACTTTACTTCCTGCATGCTTTCTTCATTATGTATTTACTTTGTGTGGCTCTCCCCTGTCATCTCATCAAAAGGGACTGAAATCTTTGCTTTAAAAGGTACCTGTTGGCTATGTAGGAGTTCTGTATTACTATAGCACTCACTTCTCATTTTTATCTTTGAAGCCTAATGTTTCCACCCTGTATTTTCCGTCATCCTCTCTATTGCACTACTCCCACTTCTCTTCCTTTTCTGAACGCCACTCAGTGTTTTCCCTTACCCATCTACCCTACCAAATAACTGACCTTTCATTTACAGAGAAGAATGCTCTTTGTATCTGGCAATTCATAGAATCATAGAATCGTTAGGGTTGGAAAGGACCTTAAGATCATCCAGTTCCAACCCCCCTGCCATAAGCTGGGACACCTCACACAAACCCATGGCACCCAAGGCTTCGTCCAACCTGGCCTTGAACACTGCCAGGGATGGAGCATTCACAACCTCCCTGGGCAAC
>JBCJKH010011530.1:21813-33824 GCA_039877255.1 Loriculus beryllinus | reverse complement strand
CTTTTTTTGTAGATATTTAGATGAATACTAATAATTCCTGAACCAGTTTGTCATCCAGACCCACCTTAATTTTAGGGGTGTGCAAGATAATGTAACCCTTACATTTCCCAGTTTCATGTACACATTGACAACTAACACATGCCTTCCTTGGAGATATTTCAAACTAGTCTGAGGGGACACTGCAGACTGCATCTCTTGATTGCTTAAAGCACATTATATCTGTGGGTACAGACACTGAGTTTGTTTCCTTCAAGTCTGCACTTTTACATAGGAAATTAGTCAAGGTTTCATGCAAATGCTTGTCTGCCAAATGTACATGAAACTTCAAGTAGATAAAACGAGGATGAGGGTTGAATAGCAACCAAATTGGAGCATGTGAACTGAATCCAGATCTTGAAGGAAACTGTAATTAAACTTCTACTGACTAGCAGTTAGAGTAGATGTAGCTAGAGACTTTTTAGCAGCTGCAATAGGTGAGCACAAATAATCTCAAGTTTCTCTTTATTTTTTAATTCTAGCATCAATCTGCAATATGCTTAAATGCTTAATTAATGTGATAATTTATATTTCTTTGTGGGTGAAGTTTTATGCAACAAAGGAATGTTGATAATTCAAGAAATGTTTTAGTTAACTTCTTCACTGGTCTTAATTTGTGGATTTCAGTAGGACAATAAAGGAAAGGTTTAACAATAGTTGTTTTAGTATGACTGAAATAGTTCATGGGCCTCATCCAGGATATGGAATGCAAGGAATTTCTGTACTGCCCTTCTAGTTTTCAGTGGAATGTACAAACAGAGAAGTATTTAACAACAAAAAAGCATAGTCATATTTTCATCAGTCACTGCCTGCTAGTAGATTTTTATCTTCTGCATGATAGACGAAATTAGACTCTGAAAAGTGCTATTAGTCACATTCTCCCATATATTTATATACCAACAGTATCAAATGCAGCTTTGTTTTCTCTAGTTTTAGTATTAGTTTTCCTTATACTTGGGGTTTTTCCCACATTAAAGAAGTTCTGAGGCTTTATAAGACAGCCATTGTTTTAGGAAGTCATTTCTATTATTGTCCAGTGCATTAATTACAAGTAATACAAACTAAAAGGAGATAGTGCGATAAGAATTTAAAATAAATGCATCAGGACCTACCTATCAACTAATTTCTTACATCCAATACTGAGAACTTTCTTTTTGAAAAGAAATTGGAACTAAATTATTAACGAATAGTAGATATGTGAATTATGGTCTGGAAATTATTTTAAGCAATCTACAGCTTGACTGCAAAAAAATGGATTTTGACTATTTAGCAATATATCTAGTAATAATTCAGCCATACTTTCTAAACTATCTGAATCACACATTAAGTTTTACAGTAATATACTTGAACAAGTTTGTAATATCTAAGGTGTATCTCCGGTTTAGCAAAAAAGGAGAAAAGTACCTAGAAAAAAAAAAGTAATTTTAGCAAAACTTGTCATGCTGAGAATGCATTTGCTCATTCTGCCAACGTGCAGAACAAAAATAAGCCTAGTGGGTATATTTTAAAGTTTCTTGTCTACTTGAATCGAACTTTCAACAGATTCTTATTTACAATCATAACTTAGGATACACATGGGGGGAGGGGAAGGAAGTGACCATGGAGCTTCCATTTAGCTTATCATACTACCACAGATTAATTGAAATTATTTATGCTTTATTCCTCACATTTTAATTTAGCTGAAATGAAAAACAGTAAGAAAGACATTGGCAAAAATTGTGGTTGCTATTCTTTTAGTAAGGAAACAAGGTTTAGGAAATTCAGCTTGTTTTCATAGATTATTTTTAAGAGCCTAAATACTGGGTGGGTGTGCCTTAATAAAAATCTGCCCAGGACAATAGATTGCTGTCCATTTTAAAGAATAAGCAAGGCATGCCATTGTTTGTACCTATCATTTTAACAATGGTCTCGAGCATTTTGTTTGGAACATGGAAAATATAATCACATGGGAAGGATTAATACTTAATGATGTAAGATATTTTTATTACGTATTCATTGTTTTACATAGTGCCTGTTTTAATTAGATAATAAATTTAAAGGAACTCACAAAAATCACATAAGGCTAATTTTTTTCAAATAATTTAGACATAGAAGCATATGTATGTCCAATTATTACAGCTGCATGAAGAAATCAGATAACTGCATACACAGACACAGCCAATTATGCACATTTGCAGATATAATTATCTTGTCTGTATACCCATTAAAGTAATTGCCTACACGTAGAAATTAGACGTGCAATTGCATTTGCATTTTAAACATGCATACATATTGCTAAATAGTCACAAAATCAAACTCAAAATCCTTAACTTATCATTTGTGAGAGACATTACTGACTTAATCAAAACATGAAGAATTATAGTAGCAAAAAGTACATGGAAGTACCCTTTACTATATTTCTGACTTTTTGTAGGCCTGAAGAAACATTCCTTAATAAGCTTTATCTATGTGAAGATAATATTTACCTTTGTGAAGCAAACATGCTTTTTCCATTTTGTCCAGGCAAATATCATTCTTCATGCAGCATCGCAAGGACATTTATGGTCAGAATTAACCTTACTAGTTCCTCTTTACAAGTCTCCTGCTCCTACTTCTGCAACATGCCTTTTTTATTTGAGTATGTGTTACTAGCATCTATTTGCAAGCACAAATCTTCTGCTGGTGTAAACTGCAATAAGATGACTAATTATGGCCAGTCTACCTCTTTTCCAGGTTATGGGAGAGTCCTGTCTCTTGACTCAAATTAAACCTGCTAATTACTTCTATTTTTCTTACACCCATTGCTTTATGTGAAAAATTTTGAAAAGTCTAACAGAGGCAATTAAGTGCTGATTCTGCACTGTTAAATTTGGTGGAATTTTAACACTTTCTTTAATTAAAACAAGAATGAGGTCCTAGCCTTCTCTTTCCTAGAGGATTCTTTAGCTAACTGTATCCATCTATTTATATGTGTTCTGAGATTACTGCAGTAAATGAAAGCATAGTAAAATAGCCAGAGCACTAACAGAAAAACAGGGAGAAGCAAGAGGACTGAGTAATTTTTCAGGGGTACAAATATGTGGAGTAGAAACAACTTCAACTGAATGCTGAAAAATTGGGACTGATCTCTTCCTGTTTGAGTCTTGTGTGCAAATAACTGGGCTTTTGGCACTCTTAATACACTGCTGTGCATTAAAAAATGTCTGGCTTTAAGAATATCTTCTCCTCTTTCTCAGAATAATCTGGTATATCCCAAATACCTGCTAACCATTCTATACAAAATGGTCTTACCATTTATTCTTTCTAGAGTGTCAGTATCTCGAAGGCAACCACAAGTCAGAGCTCTGTGGTGTAAATGAAAACAACAACAACAACAACAACAACAACAACATATCTTCCTCCAAAAGTCAGTTTTGTTGCATTCCAAATACCATGGGCCAGCTATGACAACAACAAACCCTCAGTTTTTACTAGGCTTTCTTTCCCATATTCTTAATTGGTTTTAATATTGAGTCTATCAGCTTAAGCAGCTGCATTGATATGGTTTGGAAACAACATTCTCTGATGTTGCATCATCTTTTTTTGCAAAATCAGAATACAACATTCTTAAATGTCTCTGAACAGAGTATTCTCAATATTGATATAGCACATCTCTGTTATGTCAGCATTTTTACTATTTTTATGTATATATGCGAGATCATTAAGTGTTTTTAAACATTGTTCCAAATAATTTCCTAGAGCTGCTTTATATTCCCACGTTCCAGAAAAAGCACTCTGGCCAGTCTTAATCTTGATTGAAACCACAAGTATTCCTAGTTTATATAAGGACAGTGTTTCTGCCTGTTAAATAACTTGGCTGAATAGTACAGAATGCAAGTGTCACTACTCAGCCTGCGGTGAGCATTTACTCTGTAGCTTAATTTTGGTTATTTTTACATTTTTTTTTTTTTTTTTTTTTTACAACTGTATTTAGTCAAAAAGTCCTATAATATACAATATAGTAATTTCATAAGATACTGCATTCATTTACCAAGCACATTTCAATTACTCTATTGGTTGGACTTCACCAGAAATTAATCATCTGTCATACACCATGTAGTTCATTTTTTATATTGCAATTATAATCACAACCTACTACAATGTGTACAGTGAACTTGTATAACAAAATTGTTTAATAACTTAAAGTTAACTTTTTTTATTTTTAAAGTTAGTACATTTTTATTAACAAAAAAGTTAATAAAAATTATTGCCAAAAATTATCAGCTCTTTGACGGTTGTTCCTATTTGTACAAAAGAGTTCGCATGCACAGCACAGAGTGCAAATCCTTGTCCAGTGTTAGGACTGAACTTTCTTGGAGGCTGCCTGCTTCAAAAATTGCTTTGCAAGCTTACTGAGAACACACATGAAAAAGAGTAGAATGATCATTTTTTAACAAGTTATCATTTTTTAACAAGTTTTCATTTTAAATGATTGATCATAAAACAAATACTGTAAAACAATTTAGGAATTTTTTTCTCTTATTCAATTCTCATGATAAAAATCAAACTCTTACTTTTTTTAATCCTCTAGCCAGCAGCTGTAGAAACTGAACACCAATCTGAACACCAGAAAACTGAACTTTGTCTTTTTTATGTCCTTTCAAATAATGCTAAAACTCTTTGCAAGTAGAAGCACAGAATCATAGAATAGAATCATAGAACAGTTAGAGCTGGAAAGGACCTTAAGATAATCTAGTTCCAACTCCCCTGCCATACTCAGGGACACTCACATAGAAACCTCTGTGATCAGAACACATTTTTCTGTGAAAATTACTGTACAGAGTGGGGAAAATACAGAGTGTAAGTAAGGAAAAAACCAAAGCAGAACAATGGGGGGTTTACGCAGGTTTTTCCTGTGAAGATATTAACATGGAACCCCTGAAAAATTAGATATGTATCCCAGTTAATAATATATTGTTAATGAAGAGTTGGCTTTGCATGGCAACAATAGTTTCAGGTTTTCCTGCCCCCATCATCATTTCTCATTTGTGTCTGGAGAGAGGAGACAATGAATGAATTCTTTGGGGTACTCAAGCTTACATTTTGGAAAATCTTGAAACATTTTAAAGATTGTTTTTAGTTGTGACTCACACAGATATATCTTAAAACACCTGTATGTACACAGATAATTTTAGTGCGTTTATAATGAAATATAGAATATTTCAGAAAGTTTGCATAAGATACAATGCTAATTTCAATAAATAGTATATTAAAAGAAAAGTAATGAGAATCATAAAAAACAGCATCATGTAAAAACTACATGAATGGTATTACGAATGAAGGAAGAAGACCAGTGAAGATAAAAGCCCCCAAAACTTAAAAGCCTTGCATTTACCAGTGTTTGTGTAGCATCATAGTTCTGATTTGTTATTTTGCCAGCTCATAAAGATCAAGAGAGCACCCAAGGGTCAGCTGATGTACACTTACCAGCAAATAAACATTCTTTTTCTTTGCTTTTCTTTTTTAAACACTGAATAAAACTGAGGACAAAGACTGGACATTTTTAAATTTAATAAAGGAAATAAATGATGAAACTTCTACAGGAAAGGTCAATGTAGGACTTACAGAGAATGTCAGATTGACAACACTGAAACCCAAAATCCTCAGTCACAGTATATATGCTGTTCAGCAGTAATTACAGATACTAGTTCAGATTTTTCTGTTGGTCTGAAGCGACACGTTATCTCTGATTTATATAGAAAAGAACTGCTTCATCTAAGGAAAGAAAAGTTTATTATTTTCTATCTGATTAAAAAGCAAATGACCTTTTACACCAATAAATAGTTCATGTACTTAGGCAAAGACTCATAAAATCACAGCAATTTTTGTGATTTTCTATTTGTGATGACTTTTAAATGCACAACGAATAAAAAAACAAAACAAAACAAAACAGAAAACCCACACACAACAACAAAACCAAACAAAATAAAAGAAAAACAAACAAAAAAATCCCCTATGTTTAATGTCCTCATCCCATTCATAGAAGTTTAGAGTCAACTCTTTTAAAAGGGTGTTCATGGGGTGGGAGAGAAATAGGATGAAGGATATATAGAACAGAAAAGACAGAATCCTAGCCAAGAAACGTTTTTTCTGAACAGGGAAAACTATAGTTACAAGATTGATTTATCTTTTTGTATGTCCTCTGATATAATTTCTCTTTACTCTCAAATAATTATGTCTAAACCTGACTGAATTCATGAGGTTTTTCTGCATCAAATTCAGGTCCTACTTTTAAAAATTCATTTCCAGGTAATCTGCCTTGATCCCATCCTGCCTCTAGCAAAGTGCACGAGCATGAAATTAAATAACCAATGAAAAAAGTTGCATCCTTTTTTTAAAGAAACTAGTCAGATTTGGTGAAAGTCAATCATTGCATGGTGATGGTTGATCATTGTGATCTTCCTTGTGTGAGCTTCTAGAAAGAAACTTCTCTACTTGGTGAAGAGGAAGTTAGGTTCAAGACTCTCAGAGGCCTTCTGACTCATGTAGTCTAGCTGTCTGCTATTGGGAGACAACCATGTCGTAAAATCTCTTTTATAAACTAACTAGATTTTACCTTAAAATTAAGTTGATTCCACTACTTTTATCAGAAGGACATTTCTCATTCCTCTGATAGTTCCTCTAATTTATAACTTAAATTTTATAATGACCCTTTGGTTTTGTGCCAAAAATGTCATAAAGATTAATTAGTTCTTTTCCTTCCTTGCTGTTTATTTCCCTCTGATGCGTTTGTAGAGCAGTCATATCTCTTCTCTACCCCTATCTTGTGAGTCTAAGCCAAGATTTTTTTATTTGCTACTGTAGTACATTCTCTCTAATCCACTGATCACCCCTGAATAGAAATTCCTTTTCATTTTCAGCACAGAGACTTCTTTCTACATTTCAATATTTTGTCCCAATTCTATTACCTTAATTCCCTTTTGTGCAAGTACAGAGCTACTTCTTCCTGCAAGATGTACTAGCCCACCTCTGATTTGATGGTGATTACTAACTTTGTATGCTCAATAATATTTAATAAGCACTAGTGACTTCAGTACAAAAAGAAAATCAATAAAAGTATTAAGCAAGAATGGTTCCAAGACTAATCCTTTTGAAACCTCAGTCATAACTGTCTTCAGTATTTTTCTTAACAATAGCTTGGTATCATGCTCTTGTCAACCGGTCTCAGACTTATTTTCCAGTCTTAGCGCTAATCCCTTTTGTCTGGTCATACCGAAGCAACATTTTACTGAATTAGAGGTAGATTAAATCTACTGTTTCCCTTGTCTAAAAGAAACAGTTCGTTTACAAATTAATTATAATTGGTTAGATTAGCACAATGTACTTCATTTAATATTTGCTCTGTTTTCCACAGATCTCCACATTTTTCACTACTCTTTCCCACAAACATTTTTTATAAGGTTGCATTAAACTGAGGTTGGGTGATTTGTTTTATATTTGTCCAAACTATTTCCTTTCTTTACTTATTAGTTATGCATACTGTGGTTATCATCTTCCAGTCAGATTCACTTTGTGTGCTTTTTCAGTGTCCTGGGATAGCCAGAAACATAATTTCAGAATTTGAAGTTTAAAGGCCACAGATTCACAGTCTATCTCTGTTTAATGAAGTATTCAAATAGGTAAATGGATGACTTTTTAGCTGATTTGTGCACAGATCTCAATTCAAAACCATCCTTAAACTAAATAAACTTCTACTCAGAAATAGTATTGTATCATCACAACCACAATGCAGACACCATAAGTTAAGAACTTACCTGCTACTTAATGCACAATATGTTTGGCTATAATGTAGTTTCATTCCTATGATTTTTTCAAGACAAACAAGTCCACATGTTTCTTGAGTACACCAGCGAAAGGATTACTTAGCCAGTGCTCCAGGTAATATAGATGAACATAAGGCTTTAGCTATTAGCTACCCTGGAGCCAGAAAAAAAATGCAATCAGTTATGAAAGCTTATTTGTTATACATCCGGCTAACCCTGAACTTGCAAATAAATCTCATTCATCCTATTGACATCAGAAACAGAATATATTGTGTATTTCTGGGTCTCAGCAATGGTGCATATGAATTATTCTTTTGTCACAAAGGTGAAAATCCTCCAGGAGAAAAGAAAAAAAGAAAAAAGGTCATAAACAACCCACTTCACACTTCACTTAACAACAAGCATCAACAAGCACTGGTTGTAAAGTTGCTCACACTGACCTTTCTTGCTTCTGTCGCCTGCCCCTTTCCCAACAGGGTGGGAAATTTTCAAAAAAAAAAATTAAAAAGGGAAGGAATTGGCAGAATGAATAAACACATGTGAAGAAGAATGTTATCCTACAGATCTGCACAACTCACCCATTCTGGAGTCTTAAATAGCAACTAATATTACATATTATTCACTGTACAACCTGGAGAATACCTAAGAAGTCTCAGCCACAGCAGAGTTGCTTCAAAATTTATATTATAACTGAAAAGGCTGCCTAAGGGTGCCCTCAAATAAACCCCTCATGTGTGGGCTCGAAACAAACCTAACACTTGTATTTATAGATCATTTTGGAATAAGTCTAAAAGAGGCTGCATGTTCTACCACTTAGAGCCAAAAAGCTGGGAATAGGCTCTCAAAAGGATACCAGGTGCTACTCCCAGTAGTGCCATTGACCGACCTCTTTATGCCTCAAGCTGCTCAGTTATAAAATTGAAGGCTTTTTAAAAATAAAATCAAGAACGCTGAGAAAACCAACAATAGCATGGTTTCAGGCAGGTCATGAAGTCAACTGGTGGCAGTTCTATTCCTGGCTCTGAATGCACTCAGCTGAACCTGGAGCAAGTTATTTAGGGCAAACCCATGCCACACAGCTCACCAGGGAGTGCTGAGCCACTTCAAAACAAACCAAGTTCAATAGCAGAAGCAAGATAGCTGCAGCAGGACACCATTCCTCCTGAGCTAGTTCACTAATTATCTCTAATTTGGATTAATTAACCCAAGTATAGAGGATAGGCTAAATCTGCTATACCAAGTCGCATGCACAAGCTAGTCTCTAAAAGGCATTGTGCTGTGTTGAATAGCTGTACTGACAAGCCTGGAACCAGACTTATGCTGTAAGATGCACCCAGAAGTCATAGGACCAAGTAGCTGTGCACAAATCACTTTTTTTCTGATTTAGTTTCAGGTTGGGTTTGTGCAAGTTTTTTGGTTTTTTGTTTGTTTGTTTTGTTTTAGTTTTTTGGTCTGGTTGACTGGAATCTCTGAAGTAACCTTTGTTAGGTTTTCTTCCTGAACTGCAGCAAGTGTGATATGAAATCAAGGAAAACCATGAAGGACTTAGTCTTCGATGCCACGATTTTCTTACTGCAACACCTGACCTCAGTGTTTCCACTGCAACTCTCTCCCATTACCCTGAGGTCTACTCAGGTGAACTGTCCATTGAGTTGAATGACATGACTTTAAAGGAGTGTGAGTGGTTAAACATAGCCTTTTGTTCTTATCTAGTGCTCCTGTGCAGGTCCTAAGAGCAGTCAAAGGGCTAATGCTAAAGCTTGCTCTGTGAATCAGCAATTGAGTTGTTCACTTACAGAACCACATAATGCACTCTCAGGTAGTAATAAACGAAGGTGGCAGGGTGGATTAAGGTATTAGCTCTAAGAGAGTTTGTTCTGTTTGTCACAGAAATTAAATTAGTCACCACACGTTTTTCAACCTTTTAAAATAATCTAATAAGGGTTCTTCCACTTTTATTCAAATAAAAAATATCTCTTTCTCTTTGTGCTTCTCTTTCATTCATTTTAATTTACTGAAAGCAGGGAAATAAAAAATCCAACCCTATCTATTAGGATGTTTCAGCTGACTGTTGTATGCAGACGGTTGCTATTAAAAGCATCCAGTAATTTCAAGTTGATTGTGAAAATATGTGCTTATCCATTCATTCCAAGGCTAGAGAATGTTTATGTCTTTACCATTTTTGCCTGGGAAACTGTAATGTTTTCGGAAAACTTTTGGTGGGACTTATGAACTCCAGCATTACCATGAAACTTATGTTAGTGACAAACCAGTTAGTTGTGGAATAAGCTGCATGTCAGCAAGGATAGTGTTATGGTCTTCTCAAAGCAAGATGACCACTGGACATTCGTTATATATAGGAGGACTTAAGGAACAAGAAGCACAGGTTTGGGCTTGAAGCATTGCAGCTGGGGAAAGAAGGAAGATCCTAATAGCAGCTCTTTAAAAAGTGAAGCTAGGAAAGGAGTGATTAAAGGCTTATTTGCAGAGAGAAGAAAATGTGACAAAGGGGAAATTTGCTGCACACCCTACAGCCAGGGAGTTTTAAGAGAATTTCAAGGACTTTTATAAAAGGTAATATAGAAATGTTCATAGAGTCATAGAATTATTTGAGTTAGAAGGGACCTTAAAGGTCATCTAGTTCCAACTCCCCTGTCATAGGCAGGGACTTCTAGACCAGGTGGCTCAAAGCTGCATTCAACCCGGCATTAAACACTGCTAGGGATGGAGCAGCCACAGCTCCTCTGTGCAACCTACTCCAGTATCTCACCACCCTCATAGTGAAGAATCTTTTCCTAGCATCTAATTTAAATGCTTCATTTCATAAGCACCCTTAAACATTTGAAGCATAGCTAGAAGTTGAAAAAATAAGTTAAAAAAAAGAGAAGAAAACACTAACTTGTGAGAGTATGTCCAAATTTCACATTGTGTCAGAAAGTAATCAGAGGGCAATGGTTGTATGTTTCATTGTTCTGTCTAAATAAGTTATATTCCTCATACTAATTAAAGCAAAAAATTATTTGTGTCTGAACATATCCACATATGCATATAATGCATAGTATCTAAGCTAGCATTGACCCAAACTAAATCAGAGAAATCAGTAATTGTAGCAGCACAATCCTAAATTAGTCAGTTAGCATCAGGGCTCAAGTACTGTTTTCAGGATCTGAACTGATATGTCAGTAAGTGTAGAAACACTGGTTTATACAGTGGTTAGCCTGAGACTCAGCACCACGCTTCACTGAAGATTAGAAATATGCTTTGATTAACCTTTGAAAAATCCTCTGAAGGTGCTTGCTTCCCTTAAATTATTTTTCTGAAAAAGTGAAGCCATTTGCCACAAGTCTGAAAAAGTTGAAAGCTTGGATTCAGTGCAATGTTAACAAATCTCCACTGAACGCATCCCAACAGATTCAAAAGCAGATATGATACTGTAATTTGTTGAACTCAAGAGAAACGTAAAAATTTCCCAGAGCTCCTAATATGGTCTGACCTCCCACAGCAACCTGGAGTAGTTCCATCAGAGAATTCTTATCCAGTGCTGTGCTACAAGCAGAAAACTTCATAACACTGAGATTGACAGCATTAAACAGTATTCACAGGGACACCCAGCTGTCACAGAGAGCTCGCTATTTGAATTTACATGAAAAAAGAACTATGTGGTTACTTCCATAGGACAAAAACAAAGTAAAGGAACTATTCAAAGCCAGTGCCAAATTATAACATCATTTGGAAAGTGCACTGAACTCATAGCTGAGTTAAAATTTAGAAATAGCACACAACTTTGTTTTTTGGATGTTGCTGTATTTTGGTAGCAATTATGCATAATAAATTCCAGAAATCACAATCACTTGGTATTCATCTGAAACATGAATCCAAATCCAGATAGGAATGCCTAGTGTTTGGGTTATTTTTTAAACTAACTTCTACTGTAGTAAAATAACCCAGTGTTTATGTGCCATAGTTGTGCTAGCACACAAAAAAGTATGTTCCGTATTCAACCCAAAGTAATTTAGTTTCAGACATGCTCCAAATTCTGTCCATAGAAATGCTTGCTAGAGACAAACATGAATTTTTACTTCCATATATTAGTATCAAAATTGTTGTGTTTTAATGGGATTGGATGTTGCTTAAAAAAAAAAAAAAAAAAAAAAAAAAAAAAAACAAACCCAAACCCAACCCCCCAAAAACAAA
>JBCJKH010011530.1:6633-19471 GCA_039877255.1 Loriculus beryllinus | reverse complement strand
TGGGTTGCCCAGGGAGGTTGTGAATGCTCCATCCCTGGCAGTGTTCAAGGCCAGGTTGGACAGAGCCTTGGGTGACAGAGTTTAGCAGGAGATGTCCCTGCTTATGGCGTGGGGTTGTAACTTGATGATCTTAAGGTCCTTTCCAATCCTAACCCTTCTATTATTCTAGGACAACAAAGGTAGCTCTGCAGGGGTCTATACTAGTACTGCCTGAGTGTAGTATCTGTGTCTCTGGTGTGGAAGAGTTGGAATTCCCAGTCTGTGGATGATGTTAAAGTGCTCCATAGATCATTGGGTCATCATCTAGAAGGAGCTATCCAAACTGAAGAAATGGGACAACATTAACTTTATGAATTCAACAGGGACAAACCCAAACTCCTGAATATGAGATGGGAAATGATCTGCAACTGTACTGGGTAAGACTGACTGTTTAGGGAGCTGCTCTGCTGAAAAGAACCTGGGGCCTCAGCAGACAGTTGTCAGCACCCTGGAATCATTCCCCAGCCTTCCCAGGGTTTGGCTGCCAGAGAGGGCTGCGTTCAATGCCAGCTGGCTGAGCAGAGCTATTGCGGAGAAGGAGCTGTAGGAAGTCACAGCAGGGCTTCCCCCTCCTTCCCTTGGGAGCTGCTCAGTAAAAGCTCTTGCTCTTGGCCCCTGCCTGATCTATGGCTACAGTCATGTTGCAGCCCTGCCTGTGTCTGTCCATGACTCCTCTGAACCTGACTCAATGGACAATTCAGCTAAGTCCTGGCTTACTTCCCAGCTTGACCTAGGACCTGCCTTGTCATCATGGACTTGTCTGTTGACTACCATGATATATCTGATGCTGGGTACTGTCT
This sequence comes from Loriculus beryllinus, assembly GCA_039877255.1. Classification (NCBI taxonomy): domain Eukaryota; kingdom Metazoa; phylum Chordata; class Aves; order Psittaciformes; family Psittacidae; genus Loriculus; species Loriculus beryllinus. Next base: position 18,632 of record JBCJKH010011530.1, on the reverse strand, counting down.
CCAGACCTGCCCTGCTCACCTCACTCCGGTAGTGTGGGTTAGACACTGGCTAGAGAGACCTTGCCCTGGAAGACTTGGCATCATGCTCAACTCCTGCCTCCCATCCCTCAGGGAGCCACCAGTACTTACTGCACCTGACAACATACAACTGAGCACAAGCCAGTGTTCTGGCAGCAAAGAAAACTAACAACCTCCTGTTCTGTATTAACAGGAGCACACCCAGTAGATAAAGGGAAGGAATCATCTCTCTTCACATTCATTACACGTCTGGAAAACTGTGTCCAGTCTTGCTCCCCAGTTCACTAAAGATAGTAAACTGGAATGAGTTAAGTGGTGGGATACCAGGAAGGTGTGGAGTTAGAGCAGTTGCCCCATGAGGAGAGGCTGAAATGGTTAAACTTTTCAGCCTGGAGCAGAAATGGCTTAAGTGGCATCAAGCAGCAGCCTGAAAGTACTAAAGAGGTTACCCAGAAGGTGAAGTTGGGCTCTTTACCGAGATGCACAGCAGGAGGATATAAGACAATAGCCATAAAATGAAATAGGGAGGTTCTGACCTGACATAAAGAGAATTTTTTTTCTCCATAAGGTCAGTCGAGCACTGAAAGAGAAGCTGTTCAGTCTCTCAGGGATGTTCAAGACCTAACTGAGCAGCTGGACCTGCATGACCTTGATTTGAGCAGCAGGTTGGACTGACACCTCCTAAAGTCTCTTCTAGCCTGCATGATCACATTCGCCTAAGAGATGCTTCCTGAAAACAGTGTTCACTTCTCTGTGACTTAATAAGGACAGTGGGATGTAATACCCAATAAGGTATTTGTTAATGGGCACAGAATGCAAGTAAAAACACCATTAATTTGAACCTCTCTGGTTCTGGAAGCTCCACAAAATTATAGTGACACTATGGGTATTAGACAGTGCCACTGGTGTTAGGACCTCACTGGTGACTAGAGACATTTCAAAGAAATGCTTTGAGAAAATGAGATGGAGGTGTAGTACTTGGAACACTGAAGACTAGAACACCCTTCAGAACAAAGCCCTTCAGAGTCAAAATTTCCCATGTAATCTTTCTCATTGTCAGTGCACAGCATCTCAGTACATCCAGTCTGGAAATCTATATGCATACATCTTCTATACATGCACAGTAAACCAAACACTTTTAGGACATGTTGAACCTCCTGGCATGCACAGAACAAACCACACTGCACATCTGCAGATGGTTTGATGCACATGGAACTGGTCTGCAATATTTTGAGGATTTCCAGATGCATGTCTTTTGGTTGGTGGGATATGACCTGCTAGTGACAGAGACAGCAGGGAATCCTGGGAAAAACAGGCAAAGTCTTCAAAATCTTTAGATAGAAAACCTCTGCTCCAAAAAACTCAGAATATGTCAAGGAAAACTTAAATATACTACAAAATTTTCATAAAATTTTAGCTACTGCTTGACTTTCTTACAGCATCCAGCAGTGGCATGTGCTGTATGGCTCCTAAGGAATGGCAGATAGGAAAGGAACCTTATTTCTCCTTACATCTACAGACCCGGCCTGCTTAGAGGAATTTAGTTTCTCCCACTATAAGAGATTAGAAGTTTGCAGAAATATCAGAAATATAGCATACTTAAGATTCAAAAACCTCTCAATGGTACCAATTCTAGGTACTTACAGATGCCTACATAGTAGTCCAAAGGAATAATATTTACACATGTGCCTGACAGTCCCATTCTCACCATGTACAGCTCTCACTGCTCACAGCCATCGAATGTGGAGAGCAATAGTTCTCTATCCTTGTCTGACATACAAGCTGAGAAGAATGGTTAATCCCTATAAAGCTGGGAACACTTGAGGAGTTCTGAGGTAGAGGTTGTGCACTTCATTCAGCAGCCTCAGATTTTTAGTCTGTACCACCTGGTGATTCTGTCGTTGCTTCTTGTTGCTATATACAATTCCGTCTTACTGTTTCGCATTTTCTTTCCACTAGTTACTGTACAATCACTGCAAACTTGACTCAGCAGCAGCTGCCACTACAGTTAAGGAAAATAAAATCAACTGATACTTTGAATGTCTTATTCAGAGACCCAGAAAGAAAGAATAGTTACAAGACTACTTCTACAGCTGTGTTGCTACACACTGAGACACAAACAGGACATAGGGTTTTCTTATATAACTTTTGTCCTAGCTAAAATCACCCTGGTACTACAAGGAAAGGAAATAGGAACATGAAGTGACGTAGTAAAATATATAACCCCCTTTTTTTCTGAAAAGGTAAACAAACAAAGTGTAATGCCAGAAGGTGCTGTCAAGGACTGCTACAGGATATGTCCTTCTATAAAGGAACTCTACTAGAAATGAAAAACAATCTAAGTATCCTAATTTTAGGGGGTTCTTCCTGTCAGTATAGCCAGACAAGGAAAGACAGGAACTGAGGTTGCTGTAATAATGTATTTCTTCTGAAGTTTTAGCTTTACATGTGCAAATAGTCACAGCAAGAATTGGGGATTTAAAATACAGCTATTGTCAAAGGGGAAAGGTCATTTTCCTTCCTCCAGTACAGGTCATATTTTTAAGAAAAAAACCCCATGGTTACAAGCAATAAAAATATGTCATTAATTCACTGGAGAAGGTTTTAATTGCCATGAAATATACATGTAAATTTAATTTTCTGCAGGCATCTTGTCCTTATGCACTTATGGCACTTGGTTGCAGGATGGTTTTGGATTTTAAGGTGAGCATTCTGGTAAGTAACTTGTGTAACTGGTTCTGCTGTTCACTTCATGTATCGAACATGATGTGTATTCTGCAGTACACTCTGCTTTAAAGACCCGGTAATCAATGCAATATTTTTTTTCCAACATATCCCAGAGCATTCTAGGAACTAAAGAAAATGAGCTATCTACATATAAACACATCACCTGTGTTCTGTGTGCCTATAGTACAGTCACGTCAAAGGTGATAGCAGCAGGAAAATACTGAAAGTGTTCATTCCTATTGCAATCTCGTTAGGGTTTTTGATGGTTTGTTTTTCCTTTTTTTTTTTCTTTTCGCAATCACCTTTACAGGGCAGACATATTTAACAATGGCTTTCTAACATCTGGTTGCTAAACCAAGTAATGTAGGGAAAGTTGTGTCTGGAGCTAGTGCAAAGAAACAGCAAGGCTATAGAAAAGGGAAAAAATGCACGCTTATGCTGAAGGATCCTTTTGTTTAGCCTTTTTGAGAAAGACCTCGGTGACCTTAGAAAACCTCCAGCTGCAGCCGGTGAAACTGGGTTAAGAGCCTCAGCAGAGGACCTTGAGAGCCCTCTACAGGCCATCAGTGCCTGATAACCCCAAGGAGACTGATCCTGGCAGCCCTGCTCTGCTCATCTTCCATCTGCCTTGATGTGTGGATGAAAGACGTGTTTTATTTGCCATTTATCACAGTGGGGGTTTTGGTGTGCAACAGTAAGCCATCCCTTTAATGATGCATTCAGCTGGCAGCATTGTTCGGCTTAAATAACTACTTGCCAAAAAAGGAAAAGAATTTGTCCTCTCTCTGGGTTTGTTATTTCATTAGGGTTCCTCAAGAGAACTCCAATAAAGGATTTGGGTCTATTAATCACCCTCCACAACCTTCTCAAGTAATTAGTCTTCCAAAATGTTTGCTACCTCCTTAGTAGTACATAATTTGACAGTGCTCGGTGAATCAGACGAGGTTCAGGCTCGCTAACCTTTAGAGGTTTGGCCTGTCTGAGCTCATCAGTCTGGGCCTCCAATTGAACTGAAAACTGCACTTTCTTCATTCTTTGTGGCGGGTTTATAGTACAGCACTGCTGGACGCCTGCCATGAAGGAAAACTCAAAACATATAAATTCTTCATAAGGCAATGGTAGAAGGTGGCACTGAGAAATAATACTCTCATGCTGTCAGAGCTGCTACGGGGGGAGCTGGGGGAGTCCTCATTCTAAAACAAATGGAGCAACAGTTGTTCCTGTTTAACTCCCTAAATGGGTAATCCTAGTTTATGGGGCCCCAGTGGTGGAAATCTTGCTGACATTGCTCTGAGGATTTCTTTTTTGGCAGGGATTATGGTTTCTCAGGAGAGTAATGGAAGTGCTGCACCAACAATTTCAGATGCAGACCGCTTTAAATAAGTGTAAAGTGCAGTTTTCTGTGGAGATACGTATATTTAAATGAAAAATTTCATGAAGATAGCTAAAATATTTCGAATTTATTCCACACGTTAACTGGATAGAGGTAGCTTCATGCTAGAAAATACTAAGTTGCAAGCCTCTCGTGGAAAAATATATTTGGCAGCACCAGGTATTGCAGTTCACATGCCTTGTTGCTTTTTCTTGGCATTCCCAGTTCCACTGGCCTTGTTTCTGGTAAATTAAGAAAGCAATTACAGATTCCCAGACCACTTTGGGGACATTCCAGGGTTTAGTATTTGGCATTACAGAGAGATACGAGCTGCCCAAGCTAAAACTGTTAGGAGGATAAAGACTTCATTTTGCTACACTTTTTTGAGATTTAGATTTCTGCTAGAGATTTTGTTCTGACGCTGACCTGAAGATGAAGTCCTTCACATGATTTTGCAAAAGAGATTTGAATTAAAATGCCCATTTTCTGATAAGATCCTTTTGCTCTTTTGATTTATTTCATAGCTCTCTTCTCATACCAGACAGACTGAGACATGCTTCCTGACACTATGTATCTTGGGTTTGAGGGCAGCTCAACTCTATACTCTTCCTGCAGCCATGTGCAGCATTGAAGCTGAGATCTCGTTAAATTGGTCAGAGAAAAGCTGGGTGACCGGGACACTAATATACTGAGCCAGGATCCTTTCAATGACACAATTTCAAGCAAATAAATTCTAACTATGACTATCATTTTTGCCAATGTGAAGTACATGACTGAAAAAATGACAGTAGGAATTAAAGTAGAGAAACATTAACACAAAATATATGAGTACTTTTTGGGAAAAAAGTGTGTTTATCTGTATAAGCTAATCCCTTGCTGTCAGAAAAGGAGAAACACAGAATATTTGCAGATGGGAGTCAATCTCTCCAGTCAAAGGAATTTGTCTCAATTTCCCAAAGCAGCTTCACTTGTAACTTACTTATCTCCTAACGCATAATAGGCAGCACTCGCATTAGTGACTTATCCTGTTTAATTAGAGAAAGAGTTCTGTATAGTCAGTAAATTACGATGTATTATATTTCAGTATTTCTGACCATATGGTATACATGGCATATAAAACAATTAAGAGATAGCTGAACGTGCCTGAAACTTCAACAGGAGCCATATTCATTCAGTTTGGGCCAGAGGCAAGGGCTTGTAGAAAGCAAACTTTTCACCCAGTAGTTCTGTCCTGTAGATGTAAAGTATATTTTTTATGATGGATGTTTATAAATAATATAGAAAAAGTGAACTAATCAGTATGTTGCCATAGATCTAAGTAATAAGTCTTATAGGCAAATATGAACTCAGATGTCAATTCTGCTGCATCTATTTGGCAGGAAATGTCAGACTGGATGGTAATATAATGATTGCTTCTCTCTTTATTAAAACCACTATTAAATTATTTTTGCATGCATGCGTGTGTTTGTGTATTTTTGTACATATAGCAGTCATCACAGCATGTTATTATGAGTATCCAAAGCCAGTTGTTAAAACATGTCTGCAAACACCATTATCCAACTAGTTCCATCAGGTTTTAGTGGTGAGAGAATGGAGTTGCCATATTTACTTGTGCTTAAAATACTGCTGGTGCTGGTAGAATGCAGGATGAGTCCTGCAGATCCTGATGATAACTTCAGGATGACTCTTACCTGAAAGAAATAATCGAGTGTCATGCTGTAACTTTTTTATTTTCTGTTACTCCTAGACTGGGAAACTAACATAAGCAAGTTAGTGTGGCACAGTGGAAGGGGAGGGAATCTATTTTAATAAGCATCCATCCCTCCACTGACCAAGCAACATAAGATATCAAACACACCAAGCCAGGTTTGGGGCTTTTTTAATACCTAAAAAAGTCAATCATTATTTTTAAAAAGACTCCCAACTATCTAAAAGATTATACCTCTAAAGCAAATCAAAATATGGGCCTGCAGCTCCTGTCAGGGTCCTTTAAAAAATATTCTTTGTAATGATCAAGAAGCATTTGAAGTAGTCATCTCTTGATGGCTGGTTGTAAAATCTCAGTGACTGAGGTAGACATAGGAATTATCAGGTAACAGGGCACTACGCCTTTACAACGTTTTGACTTACCTCTGTTACTAATGACACTTCAGAAGACAAAAATTAATAACATGAAATCTAATATTTCTCCTTCTATTTACGCAAATTGTTATTCTTTCCCTGCTTCGAGCTGTGAGAATAGAAGCTATTGGTTAATATTCTGGTTCTCCTTCTGGCTCATGTGAAAGGGCAGACAGATAACATCAAGTAGCTGCATGGAGATACTGCATGTACTTTTCACTCTACTGCTTAATGATATTGGGTTTAATTAAAAAATATGTGGTGTCATATTTTCCATGATATTATTGTTTATAAAAGGGTTCTGAATTACACAAATGTACTGACTATGTCATGTCCCAGACAAACTATGCTAGCATTGCTCTGCTTACATCTGTTTTAAGCCCCAAATATGCAAGTTTGCAGAATGTCTAACTTTGGAACACTGAAATTGTCCTGTAAGGCTATAGTACATCTATGAGAGTGGAAATAAGATCTGGAGAAAACAGCTGATGCCTTCGTTTTCCTTCCACCCAGGACTTTGAAGTTTAAAAAATGTCTATGTACACTCAATGCATATGTGTAGTAAAAGTGAATACATCACCTCAGAACTTGAGACCGGTTAAAACAATATCTATAATGCAGCCAACAACTAGCATGGTTGCAGGGGGTTTTGTTCCCAGGTTATCAGGAAATCTGACCTGATTTCTGCAAACACGGTGATTATTCACAAGCGTGGAATTCGTCACCTTGATAGTCTGTGACTGTCCCAGAGGCTGTACTTTCCCACTGCATGCTGAAAATGAATCCTGCTGTGACTGTTTACCTAACACTTGCAGTATTTTTAAGTTCCTTGATTGTATGACTGGAATAGTAAATGAAAACCAGCTAATAATGAGTGAACTTTCAAATGGATAATCATTCACACTAAATTACATTCAGCTGTAGGTTTTCATAAGCATATTAAAACATACTATATGGAGAACCAAATACCTATAGTACATAATACTCCACAAATGAAAGCAATTTAACACTTTTTCAAAAATCTGTTTGTGAATTATTTTTAATACTGTGCCAGCTTTAGGCTTTTTATACCTAGAAACTATGAAATGCTACAAAGCCAATTTTAAATGTTTATTATCACCAATAAATGCACTCTCAAGCTAAGCTGCAGTTGTAAATCCTTATGATGTAATCTGTACCTTTACAATATTCTTTCACATGTTTCTGTGTACCATAAAAAATGAAAGCTTCATATTAAACCTGCCCAGGGAATCTATATTATTTATTTCAATACCCTTCTGCTTTTATCATTTTAAGATGTTTGCTTAAAAGAAAGATGAATTTTAGTGCACAGTTAATACCATTGCTTCTATTGTGTGTTAGCCAGAAACAAAGACATTTTACTTCCTGCCTGGAAAAATTTTATCTGAATTAATCCCTCATTGGTTATGTTAATAAATGATATATTGCTTTTTGATTTTCCTTTAAATATTAAAATATAACTTTTTTTTCCTGTAACAGAAATGTATTTTATTAAAATCAAAATATACTCAAGAGTTAATTTTAAATTAATTGAACTTTCCTGAAAAAATTGGTTCATCAGAAAACCTTTGATTGGTTCTGAATTATTCTTCTGCTTGATTTGTGACAAAACCAAATCATCCATGAGTAAAATATAGTGGTACATCTTCCATCTGAAAGGAGTCCTTGAAATGTTTGCTCAGCTCAAGCTAAGCATGTTTACAGAAAATCTATGACAATTCCAGAGTGACATGTCTCTAACCAACAGGTCAGAAACCCAGAAGTTTTAGCAGACATAGTTAATGTCCCATTGCAAAAAAACCCTATGTTGCCATCTTTCTCAAATAAGTCCTCTCAGGATTGCAAAAGAAAGAATCACAAGTCAGTAAATCCTTTTTTTATTCTAGCAAAGAAGTGCTCAGTCTTTATTAAATTTTGGCTGCTAAAATGAAGTGCAATGTAGGGGCCAGAAGGGTTAAGAAATCTCTCCATTTTCTTACTCCCAACAGTGTCATTCAAAGTACTGTACCCTTCTAAAAATGTCCGTGGGAGATACTGGGTGGTTATGAAGCCCTGCATTATTCACGTAATGGGCACAGCCAGCTCTCAAACTGCCCAAAATGTGTTAAGTTTAAAAAACTTTTCAAAGGTCTAAAAATAGCAGACTGTGGCAAAAGCTGTCATTTTGAAAAGTAGTTCCTCAAAACACCTGATAAATCCTGCAGGAGGAGAAGATTCAGGTGCAAATAATGATTCTCCTGTCCTTATCATGAATTTTTACTCTTAAAAATATCTTTTCCCTCAAATTCTATAAACACAAGAAGTCTTTTCTAGCAAACTAAGAAAGAAGTGTTTTTAAATAACATGCTAGCGTTAGCCTTTTTCTCTATTTATTTATCATCTATCTGAATAAAACACAGTCCTTTCTAGCCCTTCTGACCTTCAGTAACTCTTAAATTCACCCCAAAGTGCTGACCAGAACTGTGGCACAGTATCTCCATGCCACCTCACTCCTGTGGAAAGATACATAAACACAGGACTTCTGCTAAACAGAATCGAACTTAAAAAGCATAAAGATGAGCAATACTGATACATTTACAGTACTATTGAGAACAGAAGTTCTCGTGTACTGTTTTTCCTTGCCTTGACTGTGTGTAAATTGAGGATGTGGCAAGCACAGTGAATGTGGATGAGTAAAGTGGTTTCCTTAGAAACAATAAAAGCAGAAACTATAAAGCAGAACATCCTCCCAACTGATGTGACTTTTTAATGGTACTGATAACACAGAGAACAGACGTAAGTAGCCTCACTGTTTGTACACAGCACACAGCATAGTTCCCCAAATAGCTGAATTACTTTCCATATATGATCATAAAATCTAGATAGAATCTCACAAAGCTGCCATTAAGGAAGAGGGCACAACTATGACGTTCCAATATTAGTATTATAAGCTAAATATAGCAGCCGGCATTTCTGGTGCCTGCTTGTGCTCATTATTTCTGTGATAAGTAATTCATCTCCCTTTTCCATGTTAGCAGATAGCTCATGTGTATTGGAAAGATGTGACCACTGCAACAAGTATGCTTCTAGCAAATCAAGGCTAGAGCTCATACCAATGAGCTATTCTGCCAACTTTTTAAAAGACAGGAGCCCAAATTAGGCATACAGACAAGCAATTCCTGAAAGTCTTTAATGTCCAACAGCACTTCAGCTGGATGACAGGGAGGGAAAAAGAGAAAGTTTACATTTACATAGAAATCACTCTGGTGAAAAAAATTCAAATCCATCTGGACGTCAGGAAGTAAGGGACCAAGAGCAGTCATGCATTGTTGTTGGTGAGCAATAAGTAATGCTTTGTTTCTTGTTAAAGGATATAAATGCACTGTCTTCAGATTACTGAGTTGGTTTTATGACTGCTCTATACCTCTGTAACCACATGCACCATTCAGGGCATGGTGAGTCTTTGTAATCTGTTTTACAGAACTTCATAATATAAAAAATATAAACTGTCAGCTGAAAGCAAAAAATTACATATAGACTCTGGTCACTGAAAAAAAGTGACATACTGTTTCTTGGGGTTTATTGTTTTCTAAAACCATTTTTCAGCTCTTTCAAACTGACATGCAAAGTTGCATATTTAGAAAAGTAACTAAGAGGCAACAGGCTTGATCTCTGCCAAAACCCTTCTCTCTGTGATATAGCAAACACCTGCATTCACAGGCAATGCTCTCAGTGCATATTATTAAGATGATGGTTAGTCCTAAGAGTGTTTTTGGAGATGCAAAGTCAAAGAAGTGTTAAGATCCAAGAATCGTACCAATACAGATCCATATCCTAGATTAGCTTGTGAAGATTAGCTATAAATCAAATTAAATTAAAATTAGGAAGGTCATAAAAATTATCAAGGTGTTTTCCAACACGCCATTTATTTTCCAAAGCACAGATGTTCTAAAAAGAAAAAGAATAGGCCTGGAAAAATTTAGGTCTTGATATATATTTTTTTCTAGTATATTTAAGGATTGTTTCTCAAGGTACCTGAGTGCAAACTTTGAAGCAGCCAACACAAATATCTTTGGTTTTCGAATCACTTCTCATCCCAAATCTTTGGCAACTTACAATTTCCTGGCCTTTATTTCATCCTTTCTCCAAATTTCTCACTTATTTTCTTTTTCTTCTTCTAAAATTGTTTCCTTCCTTTATATTTTTAATTCCATAATATATGTCGCACACTCTTTAAAAAATTTTCACTTTTTAATGATGTTTTCTTCTTTCTTTGCTAGCAGTGCTTATGAAATCACAATGTCTGCTTCTACGCATGCGTACTGTGTTGCATATCTCCATCTGCACACACTCCCTTCTGTCAAACACCAGTTTTTGAGTCTGAGCACCTGTTGCAAATAAATATCGTGCGATGATAGAGAGTGTATTAAAACCTTGGAAAGTCAAAGAAAGCAGGACCAGAAGCACAGCATCCAATAAGTAACAATAATGCTTTATAAGTGTTCAAAGATCTTTTGAACACTGACCCTTTAGTGGGCAAGAGAGAACCTATGAGAGACAAGTACCACATGAAAATAAATTTTCTTCAAGCTCTTACTCAGAAAAAACTTTTTTTGTTTATTGTTTCTTTCTTTCCCCCTGCTCTTGTGTATTGAGTCAGGTCAGACAGGAATGGTAATATATGACAAGGTAACTATTACGGTGGAAATGCAATTATTCATATATGCAGAAGACAAAGATGGCTGCAAAAGGCAACTCTATAAACATTTGTCTTTTGGATGCTTCTTGAGAAAACTGAGTTTTAAGAGCTTTAAATAAATGCAATTTCAATTATTATTTTCTGTCTATGAGTTAAAATCTTTCTTTCTTTGAACTTTAACTCATACTCCTCCTTCATCTTTCACTGATAATGGTTCCATTGTTACCTCAGCTTTCCAAATTAAATCTTGTTATTTTTCTCTCATTTCTTGTTTGTTGAACACCATAACAATTACCTTTAACAGCTAGCAAATCTATACTCTATGGGTAAGAAAGAGAGAGAAAAATCAGATTCCTTTGTACAAGTATGCAAAATATTATTCCTTTCTTGCCTGTGTAGTTTTCGGTGTTCTCCAAAAACAAAGCAACCTTGCAATAGCACAATGATTTCAGGAGGGAATAAAATTAGTCAAAATGATGCTCTGTGGTTATTAAGAAATAGATTACCTTAGTAATTTGAAAGCAGGTTTTTTGAAGCATATAACTTAGGCTGTCTGTATGGCTACACTAGGTCTCAAATACCATAAGTACAGGGCAATTTACCGCAAAGCAGTAAGTTTACAAGGCCCATTCACTCAATGTAAGCAATCTTTGGCCAAGGGGTGTGCTATACAGAGACACACAGTGCTGCCATTACCTCTGACTTTTGCTGAACGTGACTCTTCAAACTGCATTTTCTCCTTCCCTCCAACCCACCAGATCACACTTCCTTGACAGGTGATTTGAAGATGATATGTAATTTATTTTTATAGCTCTATATTAGGGGTAAGTGGGTTGTTCTGCATAGATGGATTTTATTCTACCAGAGAAGCCAACAAGGAGAGGTGCCGTGCTTGACCTCGTGCTCACCAACAGGCAAGGGCTGGTTGGAAATGTGATGCTCCAAGGCAGCCTTGGATGCAGCGATCATGGTTGAGATGGTCGAATTCGAGATCCTCAGGACAGTGAGAAGAGCGTGCAGCAAGCTCACTGCCCTGGACTTCAAGAGAGCAGACTTTGGCCT
>JBCJKH010011529.1:0-10831 GCA_039877255.1 Loriculus beryllinus | reverse complement strand
AAAAGCACCCAGGACTGTTAAATTTTAAATTGCTGAAACAGTTTAAAGTTTAATCACACAACTCTATTATTACTTTTGAAACACATCACTTGATTGATCTCAAATTATTGAATATGATTCATTCATATATTACAGAATAAAATGGTAATATATTAGACTACTCTTTCACTTTTGTTTTAAGCAGATGGTACAAAGGCAGTTTGACTTCTGCACTATAAATAGCATCACAGGCAATTCCTTTTTTTTCAACATACTGCAGCAAGAGACGTTTTTACTGTAACACTTGACAAAATTGCCAGCTCTAGTTAGAGTTAAGAGAATTGAAAAATCGAACTTTGTACACTAGATTTTACAGTGATGTAGGTTCTTCAATCCTGATGTATGATAAAGAAAACTAAGATTCTTATGAGAAAGAAAAGAAGAAAATCATTTCAAGATTTTAAATTACACTGAACATTCTGCATGAAACTTCAATCCATCAAATGGCTGCTGAAAAATGAGGTAATTACCTACAATAATTTGCATTTTAAGAGCTAATGCAATATTACAAAGTCCAGTTTCACATTAATTGTGAAAGCAATGCATAATTTCCTGATTAATGTTTCATGCCTAATATTCTTCCGTGCTCTGTCACCTGCTAAATAACAATATGGCAAATCAATCTACAGAAACTAGGCAAGGACTAAGCTTAGTTTTCATAATCCTGATGCAACAGTTTAACTTACAATATGAAGTATTGTGAAAATGATAAAAGCAACCATACAAACGGAACTCAAAAGATGCTTTAAATATTAAACTTCTCAGCACCTGCAACACAATCTCTAATCCTTCATACAGAGATGTAATACTCTACTTTTTCCAAAAAAAAGGACAACAGACTGGAGCTGGGGAGGAGAGCAATGAGAGGGTAATATATTGTCACCTATATAGCACATCTTGGCTCATGGGTGTTTGTCTGGTTAGCAAAGGCTAAGCATGTCAAAGAAATGATATGTTCAGTCTCTCTAGAGGATGATTTCTACCCATGCTCCTCTGTTGAGGCAGAAGGAGTATTCCTCAAGGACTGACACTCACCTGTCATGTCAGCCCGAGACAGGGTGTCACAGTTTTGAAAGAGTGTTAAGTGAAGAAATAAAAGAATGACAAAACTGAGGAAAACCAAAAAGACTGCTAATAAATAGTGCCTAAATGACACTTGCATTAACTCTGAACAACAGAAAACAAGCATAGCCTGGAATTTCTTTTTCATATTACCCTGTTCAATGGCCAGATTTTTGCTAGGCAAAATTAAAAATAACAGTTACAGGACTATAAAGTCTTTAAACTTTCTATTGGTTTGCTGAGAAAATCCTCTGAAAGGTTTGACAGGTGAGTTGCTAACTCATTGTCATTCAAAACCACAAAATGTTTCACACAACTTGGAGGGGGCAGTTGGGTAAATTCTCAAAGCAGAGCTTTAAACCACCAAATAGTCAGACAGAATGAGTCGACAGGCAAAAAAACAGTTAAAAAGAGCTATTGACATTAATGGAAGCATTGGCCACTCTAAAAGAAGAGACTCCAGAGAAAAAATGCTTGATTTTCACTGAGGAAATTACTGGAGTCTTTGTAATCCAGTGAATTCAATAACAAGAAACTGGATTTTTTTTTTAATGAGTTCTGCCACCAATTTAACTGGATGACCTTGAGCAAGGCATGTGAGTGAAGTGTGTCACTTCCCTCATTTGTAAAAGAGGTATTATTCTACATATTTCACAGTGGTATTTGGAAACTTGATTAATATACAAAAACTGCCTCCAGACTCTTGGAGGAAGGTGACTCTCAGTTGATCTTCCCTAAAGCAGACAATTTTGATTAGAATAAAAATGGCAGTAAAGCAACTGTGGATTTCCAAAGCCAGACTCCAGGGATGGATTCATTGCATCCATTTTTTAATCCTTAAATAAACAATAAATATTTGCCAAGGGTGATAAGAATATATTTTGTGTTAATTTCCCTGCCTATATGGTCAGCTGTGAAAACTGAGATTTCATGCTATCCATGTGCATTGAAGTGTCAAAATTTATTGACCTGATGAGTATATTTTGAACCATTTGTAGGAAAAGAAAAAATCTGTCACCTACCCATGAAAATAAAAAGAAGAACAAAAAAACTGGACCCTAAAATGGCTTATGTGATTTAAAGATGTTCTCAGAAACTCAGTAGTAATTTTTTTATATTCTTGTACTGTCACATTCTGTATCGTCTTCCAGTATCCTGTTGGATGTCTACAGAATCCTACTGGGAACCTTAGAAGCGAGAAAAGCTGAACTGCTTTCTGCAGCAAGCAGTAGCAGCTCCAGTTTTACCAAAATTTTTTTATTTTAATCTTTTCTCACACTCTGAGCTGGGCTTTCTTTTTCTACATTTTTCAGGATTATTCACTGAATTCAGGGTTTCAGAGTTGGAAAGTGTTTACAACAATTCTGCTATAATTTCATTGCAGGGTCAATCCAAAGGCGTTTTTTTTTTTTTAAGTCCATCATGACAGTAAATGTTTTCTCAATAAGATTATTTAACAGCAGCACTGTTTATTAACTACTGCAAACATTTGATCTTTGTACTTACTTGCTAGGTTTTGTGACAAATCCTATTCATGTGGAGGACCACACAGAATAAATACCCTAGGGCAACAGAAACAAAGGAAAACAAGAGGGAAAATCACAGGGGTTTTTACGCATCTGTTCCATAAAAGGCAACATACATTCATTTTCCACTGTGGGGTGTTTCTAAATGAAAGTAAGAAATATTGTTTATCACTGTCCTTTTCTCAGCTTTCACAACCAAGCATGTATGACAAAATTATTAACTACTTAACATTTTGTGGAAAGTTGATTCAGAGATATTTCTATACTATGCTAAAACAAATAACATTCATCTTTATATGAACTATGCCATACCTCCCATACCTCCTCGGAGGGACGGGGAGGAGAATCAAAAGAATGTAACTGCCATGGGTTGAGATAAGAACAGCCCAATAACTAAGGTGTAACACAAATCACTACTGCTACCACCAATAGTAATAATAAGGGAAATAACAAGGGAAGAGAATACAATACCATCTGTCCACACCCAGCCTGACTGAGCAGTGAGCCAGCCCTTCCAGGTAACTCCCAGGTACATCCTGGGCATGACGTGCTGTGATATGGAATACCTCTTTGGCTAGTTTGGGTCAGGTGTCCTGTCCCTGCTTCCTCCCAGCTTCTCCTCCTCCCTGCCAGAGCATGAGACTCACAAAGTCCCTGGTCAGAATAAACATTACTGAGCAACAACTAAACACATCAGTGTTATCAGTGCTGTTCCCAGGCCGAAAGTCAAAAGCGCAGCGGTGTACCAGCTACTAAGAAGGAGCAAAAATGGCTGCCACTGCTGAACCCAGGACGACTGAATTTTCTCGCCATTCTCTTTATCTTTAGTTTTTCATAATTAGCTAGTATACTTTGATTTAGTTATCCACATTGCCTCCATTAAGGACTAGTTCCATGAGTACTAGAACTAATAAAGACGAATGTCATAGCTAATGTATGCCATAGTGTATGATCTAAATGAAGTTTTCCACATAGAAAATCCTCACTTATCTTTTTAGTTGATAGTAACATGAAAGCATATTCTATTTATCTTCAGAGGCAGGATAATATACTATGCTTGTTCACTCTGCAAAAGAATTATTACATACACAACTGTGAGAAAGCAGCGGGAAAGAAAACGGCTCTGTTTGAGAAGTATCTACAAAAGGTATTATTCTATTACCATACATACACAGAAACTATCCATGTTTGTTGCCACTGCAGCAGTTTTTTGCAGTTTGCAGTAAATGAACTTTGTAATGTAAATACAGATGAAAATGGAAAAAGATAACACTAGTAAAAACAGTACTTATGTTTTCAGTATCTTGTCCTATAAAGATGGTACATTGTAAGGAACTCTTGTTAGATTAAGTAATATAAATACTTACCAAGTAAATAATCACTCATCAGTAATTGGTGTAATGTTGAGGATGGAATAGGTAGTTTGGAAGAAAAAAAAACCTTTCAAGTTTTCACAACCTGGACGCATTTCTCACTGTCACTGTAAGCGGACCAATGCCTAACCAGCTAGCACATAAATAAAGAGTGAAGGTACTTTGCCCTCTTTCATCTGTCTTGAACCATGCTCACAGTTGCTGTAGAAACAAGGGCACTGGGCTGTAGGAAAGAAAATTCTACAGAAAGCCATAGGGACTTTTAATTTTGGGGAAAGTGTTTTTTAATGTGCATGCTACACATTGGAGTTTGTGAAAAATGAATTTGCGTTTGTGGTCTTGCCTACTGTCCAGGTATTCAACAGTCTATACGAACAGAATCAGGGTAGCAGAGACTAGAGGAAGCATTAACTTGCTAATTATGTTAACTGTAGGAGAAACTGGAATGCATTTTTCAGTCTTTGACACATCCACTATCCCTCTGTGAGTTACTCTGAATATCAGAACCTGGCAGGGTCATTCAATGTTTTACTATTTAACTAAGAAGTATATATATATGTATATATAACAGCCATACACATATATACATATTTATGCATAGACAGAGATTAAACAAACAAAAAAATCCCCCCCAAAAAAAAAAAACAAAAACAAACAAATAAAAATTAAAAAAACTACAAAAAAAACCCTTTCAAGTTACAGAAATTACAGCCTTGAACAAACCTAACGACGTAGCTAATCTTCCATTATATACAAAAGAGGTACAAAAAGAATTAGAAATCCAAAACCTTAGGATTTATATAGTTAACATCTGACAGTGATTAAATAGCTGGACTGAACCTTAGGTTGGCTATGGTCGCTTGCAACTGTGCTTTCTTTTACATCATCCATTTTCTTTTCTTTCAGTATCTTATCTTACTTGTGTGACTTATATGTGGTTCCTGCAACTGCTTGCCTTTCAGAAACTCAGTCTAATGAAATTAGTCTATTTTGTCCTTTCAAAGGTTCAGAGTGCAACAAAATGCAAGCACACAGATATGGTCCAGCAGCATGACCATTTCAAAGACGAGATTCCAGATGTGTGCAAGACTGAAAGCTAAAAAAGTCCCCACATAACCCAAACCCCTCACGATACCAGAAATCTGACTTTGCCCATGAAGACATTAACATAAAAAGGTCTCAAGTGCCATTTCCAGAGCTGGATTCTTCCTGGGCTCCTCTTTCAGGACACTCCACTCAGCCCCCCAACAGCCACCTCCTTTATCTCACCGTGCACAGCCATTTGTCACCTTCCCGAGCTTTTTCAGAACATGCACTTAATTTCATGTTCAATATATCACAACTGAATGAAGTTGTTTCAAACAAGCAGGTTGGCTTTGATGCACACTTATTTCACAAACAAGTGTTACTGTTTTACCAGAAGTTAATGAAAGACAAGCTCAATAAAAGAACATACTCTTCACAAGGCCAGTCAACTGCCCTCCCACCCAACAGGCCTAAAGTCCTAAATAAGACTGACAATTGCTCCAGCACAGACCTATTCCTAAAGAAAGCTCAGCGGTGAAAGCATTAAAAAAAGCTGGTTTAAACTTTTGGAGTCTATTTTTTTTTTTTTTTTTCCAGATCACTAAAAAATCCAGTGTTTGAGGAACAGAGATTCATGGGAAACTGTATCTCCTGTAATTTCAATTATCCTGTCCTGAATAACTTCTTTTTTACAGGTTCCTACTGTAATAAAGGAGAATTGCATTTCTACATTCTCATGCACAGTAACTCTGATTTGCTTAATGATCAAGCAGACTCTATATCTCATTCAAAACAAGCAACATATTTAATAGTGTTGTGATTAAAAAAGTACTTTGAAACAGTTACAAAAATACGTACTTTCCTAAAACAGACCTAGTTTTCAAGTATTCACTAGTATTGACAGAAGAAAGTTCATTGAAATGTATGTTATCCATGTCAAAACCAACCTTTTTTTTCGGAAAAATCAAACTGTTGGGAGTAGGGTGAAGAAAAAAAATAAAAGACTTCTTGAAAGCTGGTACAGAAAATATAAAGAAATGTAAAAATGCTTTCTTTTGGATGTGAGAGATATCCAGATGATGACAGGGACTGTCAGTGCTTATATGTTGTGGACTATATGTTATTGTAGCTCTGTTTTAGCCTTCATCATCTGTTTAAACTTTTACCCTCAGCTATGGAAACACTCATAAATTCTACTTGAATCTGCATATAATGTAAAAATGAACTTTTGAGAGCAGTATATTACAAGATTAATTTACTTCAAAAGTACAAAAGAAGAAAAATCATCTAGATTATATATCATTCTACATCAAGGAACATTCTTAAATAAGCTTTGCGGAATACCACCACAGCCACTTGCTACATCTTTTCACCTAGACAGATAGAAAAGTAAATTTGATCAAAGAAGGAAGAAAGCAATAGAAGCTGACAAGCAAAATCAATCTCAAAGTACACATTTTAATTGTAATGTTATTTCTAGTTCTGACTTCTAAATCATTTTCACACTATTCCATTTAAAAAAAAACAATCTGAAATGTCAATGTCACTTCTATGTAACAACAGGAACTAATAGACCCCATGCTTCTAGCATGGATATTTTGATCAAAACACTATTATGGAGAAGAAAGAAATAATAATTATAAAATCATTTGACACCCCTTTTTTTCAAACCCTAGGTTAAAATACTTCTGAGATACAAAACACCTTCAAGGAACAGAAAACAACAAAAGAATAAGCGTATGTACTATCACGCGCATTCTTGCCGTTTGTTTCCCCACTGCTTTTTTTTCACTTGATCCATCCTTTTCTTGCTACATCAATTGATCATTATTATCCGAGAAAGAACCACCTAACTGGTATATGTTTTGATGACAG
The DNA here is from genome assembly GCA_039877255.1 of Loriculus beryllinus. Classification (NCBI taxonomy): domain Eukaryota; kingdom Metazoa; phylum Chordata; class Aves; order Psittaciformes; family Psittacidae; genus Loriculus; species Loriculus beryllinus. Next base: position 3,930 of record JBCJKH010011529.1, on the reverse strand, counting down.
CTGATGCACAGGGTTTGAAAGTGGCCCCTCCCTCTGCACAGGCACACAGAGTTCTCCTGCCTGGCACTCATTTTCAGGAGACTTGCAAGAGTGAATTGAAGATTCCTTGAGAAGGCTTAAGAGAGGCTGAAGCAGAAGTCAGCCAGCCACTTACATTATAAACAGCATGATCAACCCTAGCACTTACAGCAGGAAAAGACATGAAATCATGAGTACTGTGCTACGATTCCTAAACACTTCCTTGCAAATTTCTGTGCTGGTACAAACACACATCACGCTCAGTTCATTTTGGTCTGACCCAATATACATGGAAGCTGCAGGCAACATCCTGACAAATTCAGCAGCACAGCCTTGTCTCAGTAGATGAATATACATGCACACAACACCTTATACTTCAGCATTTTTTAAGTTGCACTTGCTAAGTAAATAGCACTATGTACTGGTACAATAAAAAAGCATTTCTACATCTGCAGATTTGATTGTTTAAAAAGTCTTGGAATCTTTTACTATCTGCTTTACTGTTCTGATATTCACCATTTGTGTCCAAGAACAGATGTGTTCAGATTTCTGTATTGCTTTGGTTGTTCAAATCTATCAGTCAGTCAGCACATTTTGAACACTTCCCTAGAATACTGTTTTTAAAAAATTTAGAGACACAGATAATTTATACTATACAAAGTGATATTTTTCTAATATTGTGAATCCTGAGCCGCAGTGGCTGCAGAAAATTCTGGCAGGTAATGCTTTTATATGAAAAAAACCCCACACCAAAAGATGTCACAACGTTTTGATATTGCAGGAGGGATCTTTGAGAAAAAAGCTCTATGAGCCCATTAACTTTCAGAATTACTTCAGCTCTCAGGTACTTACATGTTTAGAAAAAACCTTTAGCGTAAGCAATCTGATTTATGGGCTTTTATCCAGAACCTTTGAATTGTGATGAGTAGTCAGATGTCTAAACACAATGATATGTGCCTCAGTTACACCCACAAAACTGCAAAGTAACAAGATTTTTACTGACACATCCTGAAAACTGTGACCCATTGTAGTGACAAGCAAGTATAGATTAAATAGGTGTAGAGCAGGGGCCTTTTTCAATCTTTTCTGACTTTATCCGTTAAACAGATTACATAGCTAGAATGAGTCACACTTTTTCTGAAGACGTGAAGAGCATTAGATATTTTACATGTTCTTGATTTGAATTTACAATAGCTACTTAAATGCTTCAAAATATCAAGGAAAGCAGTGTGCTTTTATCCATTATTTGTATTGATTTAGTCACTTCTTGATTTCCATCAAAAGCTTTAAAATCAGATTTGTCATGGTCTCTTGTTTTCACAAACCCCACAATTCAGAAGGATATTTATTTATTATACTTTTGAAAAATTATGTGGGAGAGAAGGGGAGGGTGTGGGAGGTGTAGAGCAATAACTGAGCTTGCTTATATACCATAGTAGCTCTAAAGAGAATTCAAACTGTTTTCTCCAAAGACTACTAAGATCTCAAATTCATGCAATAAGAAGGGGAAAAATGTCCCCAGAATATTTTGTATATAGATTACCAGAAAAATCTGGCACCAAGTGTTTTTAATTGCCTTTATTCAATTTTCATTATACTCAGCATCATTACTTTGAAGTGATTTTATAGAGGACAAGATACTTTTAGTCATAATATTTTGCTGTACTGGTGTAAACACCTTCCACTTTAGTAAACAGTCTTCATGTAAAATAACCCCTAGCAACTTCAAATATGTTGTCAATTTAATAATTACCATATGTATTACAGCAATAAAATAGTATAAAAATTACACAGGATAATGACTTCATATGTACAAATCTGCCAGTCAGTCAAAACATCCATTGCCATATTTCATCCATTATTAGAACTGACAAAAGATCATAGAACACACAAATCTCTGTAAAACCCCGGGCAAGTACTCATAAATGTTTAAAACACTTGAGGATTTTTTCCTGTTCTCTCTGGATTTAAATTTGCCACTATATAATTAAAGATAAAAACAGAACTTGAGAGCAACAGGCCAGATGCAGATCTCTTGTGTTGGTGCAATGCAGGGATACCACTCCAAAACAATGGTATTGGTAAAGCTTTTGCAAGTTCAGGTATATGCCCCTAAAATCACATTGCTATATCTATTGCAAGCTCCAAAGGAGACAGGCGCAGTAACAAACCTGACACTGTAAACCTGCCTTTGAGAGGAAATTCAGTGACACAGAAAAGCATATTTGACAAGTACATGCTGAGTTCTGCTAAGAAGTGTGTAGCTTTGTGTGTGTGTGGTGTCTGAGTCTCCTTCCTTCTTTTGGAGTTTGTTTCTATTTTTTTTGTATTTCTGGAAGGATAAATATAGAGAGGATGATCAGATACTGATGTAATTTCTCCCTTTCTAAGGTAAATTTTTATGCAGCTACATTCCCCCTGTACTGAACAAGGCATTTGTTTCTTCAGCTTGCCCTGAACAGTACATACAGCTTTGCTCTAGGGAAGTTGACTTCAGTTGTTTCTCGGTTATCCCAATGTCGCTTTACACTACCCTCAATGTAAAATGAAGTCTTTACGAAAGTTAAAATTACATTTACATTTACTATTAAATCTCTTCCAAAGGTATATAAAATAATTTCCACATATGTAAGAATAAGAGCTGGTTTGTTCACTGGAGAAACTTACATCAGAGCCAGCTGGCACCACCTAGAACAAGTCTGTAGGCAGCTACCAGTAAATGTTAAAGCAGCATAGAAACCTCCTTTCTTAATGTATTTCTGCAATTAACGAATGAGAGATGGAGTCTGTAGGTTACATCTTCTGCAATATGGGGCATTCCATGGACAGAGAAAGAATGAGGCTTGTCTAGAAACAAAGTTATAAAAATTAGGGTTTCATTTTAGAAAAGTTTGTCTCCTAGATTAAATATGTAGTATAATGAGAAAAGATTTTCATTTTTTGCATGCTTCAGTTCTAAGTGCAGTATTTATCATTTGCTAAATCACACTAATTTTTCTACATTTTGCAGCAGTTGCATCAATTGTCATTTAACACCTCTAAATAATGTGTTCTCTTCCTTGCTGTATTAAACTATTTCTATCAAGGCTAATGATTTTCTGATTTCCACATGCTAGCGAGCTTGGCAGTAACAAATGATGCCTCTCTTTTGTATGTTGCAAGTAGCTTAAATTATATTTTACATACCCATTTAAAGGATCATTAGTAAAGTTAATATCCTTGCTATACAGGAGGCTCAAGCATTTTAGTAAAGGATAGTCTCACTATATATCCTCTGCTAGCTCTGAGTACTTTTTGAATAGCTCTGCCTTGTTAAACTTACACTCACAACATATGCAGTCTTTAGAAGCCCTAAATATCTATTATGTCCTCAATTCTAGTGGCTTATTATCACATTGATGTTGTTATCTGCCAGGTGGGGAGCTACATATTTCAAAGCAGAACCCACCAAAAATTTTGACTTTTGTGTTTCCAAAACATTTTCGATAAATAATAATAAAAAGCAAAGGGAAAAAACAAACAAACAAAAAAACAAAGTGAACAAAAATTTGTGTGAGATCAGAATGTTACAGAATTTCTGAAGGCAAACAGCAATCATAAAGGGACAAATTTATAGAAAAAGGCTTCCAAAATCAGAATCATACCCCATGTTTATTGGTGCATTCCCTGAAATTGTGTGTCGCAACTGACTTGGAGGATATGCATTATACTAGCCAGTATAATATTCTAGGCAGCAATCTGCCAGTGCAATAGCAACAGCACTTGGTGGTGTAATCATTTGACAAAATTACCATTCTAGAGTTGGGGTCTATTTGTTTCCATTGAAGCAGTTTCACAGGATACAGAATTACCTCTTGTCTGAAATAAATTGGTTGCAATGCACTTAGTGACAATGGGATCTAAGGAATGTAT
>JBCJKH010011526.1:0-64317 GCA_039877255.1 Loriculus beryllinus | reverse complement strand
TGGTTTAGTGTGAGGTGTCCCTGCCCATGGCAGGGGGGTTGGAACTGGATGATCTTAAGGTCCTTTCCAACCCTAATGATTCCGTGATTCTAAGTTTTCTCTCAGACTTCTTTCCTGAACATCCACCTTCATGTTTTTGGTTGCTGGCATTTAGCTCCTGATTCTCTAGAAAGAGCCGTGCAAGCTGATCTTGTTCTTTCAGTTTCCAGTAAACTGCAAAAGTACTCAAGCATGTGCATGAACAGAGCAACAGGGTGGAAGTGAGCTGGGTCAGTTCTCAGAGGTGCTCATTAGGAAAGGAAAACCTGTCATCTGGCAGTGACATTACTGTGTGTCCGAGCAAAGCACCAGTGCTTTCAATTTGGAATTAAGTAACTTTCTAAGAGGTGTGAAAGTGGGGAGCAAAAAGAGCTTTGTTCTCATAGACCTCAAAGGAGAAATAGCTTGGATTAAGTTTACACTCCAACAGGTGGTTCTTTTCTTTGTTTTTAACCACTTCATCTGTGTCTGCTTTGAAGGTCAGCCAGTTTCACATCAGCTTCTCATGGGAAGCTGAAGGTCTTTCAGATTCTCTGTTAGCAATATTCCTGACCAACTATGCAATTAGGAAGTGATCAGTAGTTTGATCTTCTTGTGTAACCATCTTGGGATAAGTCTTGGATATATATATAAATATATATATATAAAATTGTTTGAAAAATTTGCTATAATGACCACATTCCCTCTCGTGCAGTGGTGCTCTGGTCTGGGGGGTAATCAAGTCACCAAAAAGCACACTCATGTCTGTATTTCTAGAGCCTCACACTGCTACTTGCAAGCATTTGTGTACTGTTGCCTGCAGAATTGTGGCTCCAAGGGGTGTTCATTGCCAAAGGGTGACTCTGAATTGCAGTTTTGAGGGTAACTTGATAATCCATGAGCAATGCATGACAAGGATGTAAGGTGGTGGAAGTGGGCAGAAAGCTAGAAAACAGGCACAGCTGGAGTTTGTTCTGCACCTGAGCTATGTCCCCAGGCCTGAACCAGGATGGGGAAGGCAGGAGAGGGCAAGCTTGTGTCAGCTGGTTCAATAGTTTGATTTAGACTATTGCTATTTGGTTTGTTTTCCTTCTTCTCTCACCATCCTTTAGATTATCTCACTACCTATTGGGGGGTAAGTGTCTTATTGCACACCAGTAAGTACACTGAAGAAGTATATGCAGTATTGTTAGGAAAAAAACTGATTTCTCCAGGGGTATTTTAGAGCTTATTTGGCTGACAGAACTAAGGTGCTTGGAGCAGTAAATCGGAACCGAACACTAATGGTTGGGAGCAGCTGATGTCCTGTGACGGCTTTAGGATCCTGCAAAGCAGAGGTGCTCTCGCCCAGCCACTGAGCTGCTTGGGTCAGTTCCTCCCCTTACCTTGTAGTTCCCTTTCTGAACGCAGGATGGCGGCACATACTTTAGGCATTAGAATAATTTTTCTTTACGGTTGCTTGTAATAGATAGAAGAATATTTATTGCCCCATGCCACAAACCCCACATCATCTCATTTGCCTTTCCTTTACAAACTGAAAGCCAATCCATACTCTTCCCCTTTAATTCAGTTCTGCCACTATTCCTAATATTGAATTTTCTCCTGGTGTTGTGTCCTACTGCTTTGAATTATGTGTTTTGTGCAAGATGGGGCTTCCCTTGTGTAGACAACACAGGTTTGGGGATTTTACTGATAGGTAAATCTATAGGGGGATATATTCTTGCTGTGAGTACATGGAGGAGGATTTGGAGTGTTTCGAGCTAGCTTGGATAAACAGCTTTAGCTGAGCTGGTGTTGAAGGGCCCTTATGAATTTCTCTTTCCCTTATCTTTCCTCTACTTACAGGGGTCATGTGGGTGGCAACAACCTTTTTCCTTCAAAGATATCGTCTGTTTTCTTGGTCAGATGAATTTATGGAAAGTGACCTTTCGGATGTTAGAGGCTCACAGGAATTGGTAAAATACATCATCTTCCTATGGTGTCCCACGGCTGCCCTCTGGTGCTGCTGGGGCTCTTGTCACCAGCTTTCTGGTTGTCGTAAAGCCGATTTGCACACAGAGTCTGTAACCTTGTGTTATTGTGCGCTTTGTTTCACGTTGTTTATCTTTTGCCATTACTGCATTTGAGAGTATGCTCTGGGACAAGACTTAACACCCGCTAACACTGACATCAGTTTGTTATAACAGATGTTTTTACCCTGAAAGGTGATTTCTTACAACTGTATTTGTGTTCTTCACTAAACGCTATGGAGTTTCGACCTTGATGCACCATCTGATTTGACTGCTCTGTTATGTTTGTACATAAGTTTCATCTGTAATACAATGAGAGCTTCACGCAGGAAAAACACAAGAAACGGCTCTTTTTTTCCCCTATTTTTGCAGCAACCAAACCCACCATGCCTATTCCCTTGTGTAGGACAATGGGTCTGGTCCAGCAAGGCAAGCAAACAATTTTATGTATTTTGGAAGCATCTTGTATTCAGTCTTTCATGCTTTCTGGAAAGCGGTGTTCACAGTATGTAGGAGATGTGAAAAGGAACTGCTGTCTGGAACATAGGTGCATTAAATTATCAATTAGTCTGTATCTAACAAGTGAGTACAGAGAAAATAGTGGGAAACTTGCTATTCCCTCATGCCCTTGCTATCTTTACTAGCTTGCTTAGTCTCCTGGTTAACTTAAGCAGTACTGGACTGCACTCCAAAGATGTGGCTGCACTGCCTTCAGGAAAGCCAAAAATGACTTGCTTAGTTTAAAGAAGATACAAATGCACAAGCCAGACGTGGAGCTAGAAATGAAGATGACTGAAAGAGGCAGAAGAGTGTGAAATTCAAGGCTTAGAAGTGTGAGCATTTTCTCACTGAATGCGTGTATGAACCTAACTATATGTATGAATGCATATGTATATATAATTATATATATAATATATATGTATATGCCTTCTAACAGAAGTGTGGGGAAATAAACTACTACTGGATTTAAAATGTGTTAACTCTAAGAGCATGTTAATGAAGGGGAAGTTTGTGGATGTCTTCTGTGAGTTATGGAAGCTCAAAGCGATGCACAGGACTGATGTGTCTTGGGCAGCTTTTCATGTGCAAAAGCAGAGTGAAAGAGAAGAAAAGCACCTCTTTCCTAAGCACTAGAGGAGATCTGATCAGGTAGATGCCAACATTTGTCATAGGACAATGCTCTTCTTGTGCACAGAACCCAAATAATTAGATGTGGTAAAGAATTCTCAGTTTTACACCTTTAAGGGCTAAACTTTTACAAAGATTTACTTAAAAATGACAGGCCAGCAGAGTTCTGGAACTACCCTTTGGGGAAGGTGAGGGGAAGAGCAGGAATTTGTGTGTTCTGCACTGTCTTTGGGAGAGGCAGCCCAGGTCCTGAGCACCCAAAGATGTTGAAAGCAAGTCTTAGCAAAGTGCTTTCAGCCCTGAAGAGGTTAATTGAAGAAGCCCTTGTCCTAATGACAGTAAGGGCAGAAATACAAGTCATGCCCAGACGTTTCCTGTGGAGTGTATTGACACAGGGTTCCTGCAGCAGGGTGGTGGGAGAGGAGAAAGTCGCCTGTGCGTTCTGGGAATTAAGACAGACAAAGCATCAGTGCTCCATGTGGCCCTGGCCAGCTTCCAGGTCTTGTTGGTGGGAAAGAAGTATTAATTGAACTCTGCCAAAAGCTTCTTATTGGCACTGCTAAAAGGGGTCTCAGAAACAGTCCTCCTAGTTTCTAAGGCTCAATATTAATTTTTTAGCTAACTGTGTAATCTGCAAATTAAATACTACAATGCACACCATTTAGGGAACATGAGCTTATGTGATTTGCAGTAAAGCACAAGACATCCCTGAAAATACATATTTTTCCAAATTTAAGGTTGGTGCAGACTTCATCTGAAAACTGCAGCACATACCTGGGGGGAGCTGTGAAATCAGAACCTGATCTGTATTCAGATAGTACCAGTGAAGTTATGACTTGTCACCTTGCTGGGCAGAAAGCAGAAAGAAAGCCTTGGAAACAGGGACAGGCAGGAGCTGGGTGCTGGTGAGGAGCACCCTGAGTGCTGCAGGGATCTCGGACAGCTGCAAGGACAGCGCAGTTTGTTTGGGAGTGGGGATGTCAAGCACCCATCTACCCATCTCTGGTCATCAGAGCTCCCCTAATGGGTCCAGGATGGAGAGGAGTTGGCGGTTAGGATGGGGGTTGTGCTGCCATACAGCAAACAGGCTCAAGCCAATCTCTAGAACACTGCATTTTGCAGAAACTGGTGTCAGTGCTGCTGCTCAGGGAGAGCTCAGGTGTGCAGCAAAGCCTGGGCCTTGAGATGCTGCAGAGCAGCTCGAATAGTGGTTAATATCTGCCTTGCACAGCACTGTGTAAGCTCTGCAGAGCACCCACTGCAGGGAGTCTGAGGCTTCGGTCAGTTTGATGGGGAGATGGGTTGAAATGTAAACCTGTAGTAACAACCGGTCAGCGATGTTCTGCTCAACAGAAAGCTGTTGAGGGATCTTGTTGTCTTGTGCCTTTATTTATGCCTAATAATTCCAATATTTAGGAATTATTGTGTATGTGCATGTAGTGGTGAGGAGACAGCTGCCTGATGCCTTCGTCCAATATCACTGTAGAGAGTTGGGGGGGTTACAAGAGCAATTTGCAGTAGCAATGGTGTGTTTATTCTTCCTAAGTTCTTACACTAGCACACAGCCATTTCTGTAGAAGAAAGCAGGATGAGCTGGTGGTGTGGGTCCTTTTTGGGCTGGGAAGCTTTGGTGTAGGAGTTGATGACATCAGTGACTCTGGACATTTTCTTTGTAGTGCCTGTGAGAATTTCAGCCCGTGGTGGGGGGGGGCTATAAAAGGTGACTCATGCTTGTTTAACTTCTCTTCCCATTTCATGCTTTATGTTGTTTTTCATTCCTATCTGTTCTACATCACCTCTGCCTTCTGCCCCTTTGTCTGCTCTCTAACTAGCTCTCTCCTTCCCTCTAGTTACTACAAGTTTTCTTTTGCTTTACCCCTTTATTTGTCCGAGCCCATGTCTGTCTTCATGTCTCTCTCCCAAGTGTCTGCACATCTCCTTTTCATCTCTGTTCCTTGCACCCTCTGTTCCCTTGGAGTCATGAGATGACTTAAAGCTCTACCTCCTCTACTTTTTAGTTAGATAGAAGCATTCAAGCCATCTAACCAACTCATATTAGCTGATCCCCCCCAGTGCTGATTCTCCTAATGCAGGATAATACATTTAACTGGGTAAAATCGAGCTAACGGGTTAAGCTGAGGAGATGCTTTTGGGAAGCACCAATTGCCAGCCAATATCCAGGTGGATTTCCAAGAGCTGCAAAGCCAGTACTAGGACTGATTTTATCTTCAAAAGTGGTGTAAGACTCTGAGCAGAGCCTGCTTAAGAGAGGGTGATGACACCTCTTGCCTGCAATGTGGCAAAGGGCACAAATGCAGGCAGCTAATGAGCACATTTCTTTTCAGGGTCCCCTTCCAGATGACAGACAGAAAAGTGTTTGGCTGATGCCCGTACCTGATCCTGTCTCACCAGTTCTGCAGAGAACAGGGAGTATTGTCTGCTCACTGATACCAGCCAGCGTCACCACTGTGATTATGTCCCCCTGCTTGCTGAGTCATGCCTTTGGATCAGAGGTAAGCAGCCAGCACTCAGCTGCTGTCCATGCAAACCTCCTTTTTGGGTGGATCATATTCTTATTGTTCATGCAAGCTGAAAGAAAAAGATGTCTCATGTTTTAGAGTCTTGCTGCGAGTGGGATACTTTTGGTTTTGTTTGTCATGATGTCTAATGAGCCAGGGACTCTTAAGAGAACAGGGGAAGGCAGGTGGGAGTGCACTGGAGAATGATATTGCACCCTGTACCAGACAGGTATCCCCACCTCGGTTCTCACCTGAAATGTGAAACAAAGCTTCAAAGACCAGAGAGAAATAATGGCATTGCCTATAAACTAAATTCTTGGTAGTCTGAAGTATTGCAGAGCTGTTGCCTCAAGCTCTTAACATGAAATCATGTGTCAGCAGTGGTTTAGCATCCTGTGGCCAGGCACATTGGTGGTTATGGTATGATCACCCTAACCATTGATGGTCATGGTATTCACAGCCAAATAATGCCCAGCTGCCTCCTTCCCACTGCTAGATTTAACTATTGAGTTTTTGGAGGGGAAAGACAATGTTGCTGACATTCAGGCTGTGGAAGCGCTTGTGCAGGAAGCCTCTGTGCTGGTGCAGGCAGTGGTTTGCTGCTTCAGGTGTCCAAACCGCAGGAGTTTGCAGACTCTGGACGTTAACCTTGCTTTGTTGTACAATTGTACCTTGTACAATTCTGTGTCTGGGGGTTTTGTTGCTGTTGTAGGAAAAACTGTCTGATTTCTATGGCAAGGGGAAAGCACCCTGTACAAACAGCTCCAGCTCTGATACAGAAATACAGTATGTGGGGAGTAGGCTTCTTGGCATGACCCCTGAGCTCACTTCTTCCAAGTCTGTAATAGCTTGGGGCCAGCTCAGCAGAGAGCTCTCTTCAGGCTGACTTCCCCCCTGCCTCTTTGATTCTGGGGAAATGGCTTCAGAGGTCTCTGCAGGTTGTTGTGTTTGGGGTCAGCATCAGTCCTGCCTGTGTCCTGTGTCACTGCTCTGAGCCGAAGCCACGAATGAAGATGTGCTTGCTCAGAAACGGTGTGCAGTGCACTGGGCAGGTTTTCTGTATATTTCTAAATAAAGTGTAAATGACAGTCCTTGGGATAATGGAGAAAACCCAGACTGGCTCCCAAGGGAGATTAGTTTCCCTTTCAGCAATCTGTCCTGCCTCTTCTTCTGTTGATCAGTGTATCTATAAAAGTTTCAACGTTATAACTTCTACATTAGGGACTTCAGCAGAGAAGACTAAGACTATTTCTGCATGATTCTTCAAAGTATACAACTCTGAAAGTAAACCATCCTTTGCTCTCTTGCCCTACATCTTCATACAGAAGCTTGCTCCTTCCATTAGGAAACTGTTTTAAGGGATGTATGGCTATGTAGGCCACACAGAGGAGACCAAGAATTTGCAGATCCTAAAGTGAAGGATTTTCATATTGGAGGAGGTTTTACTTTTAAAAAGATCAAGCTTAAAAATAAGCCTTGTTTTTCATGTGTGCTTGGCATCAGTTTCTTTTAAAAGTAATAGTAATAAGATATTTAAATAATGACCTTTCCCCTTTGCCAGCTTTCTCTGCTATCCTGAAGCTAGCTTAAGAAGAGTTGCTATGGTAATTCAAACTTGTCAGGCCATATGCATAGGATTAAAGTTTGACTATGAATCAAGAAACAAAAGGAATTGGATGAGGAGTCTCTTTATCTGAATACACATCTTCAGTACTGATCACTTGCAGTCAAAATTCCTTCCCTGATTTCCTGCTGGAGACAAGGCTGCAAGCCTGGCTGCAGTAAAGAGGAGCTAATGCAAACCTATTTTTTTTGTTGCTATGGTGCTGGGAATAAACAGCCTTTTTTAGGACATTCTCTAAAATACCAGTGCAGCTTGCTAGCTAACACACAGTCATTCAACTTGTGACTTGTCTGCACCCCTTTGTATTTTAATTATCCTGTGTTTCCTTAGTTAAAACATTGTTTTCCATATGGGGATGGAGCTTCCTTCCTCATTGGCTTTTCATGCTCCCAGTGTGAACAGAGTGTGAATCAGAAACCTGCTGTCTACCACCAGCTTTTTTTCCCTGAGAAACTAAGAGGCTACCTGGCAATCTCTGCCATCACTTGTGTTTAGCCAATTGCTTCTTGAGGCCTGAATGTGTGAAATGCTGTGACACGGAGCTTCATAATGTTAGAAGTGATTGGAGAGAGGAACAGTTTGGAAGAATTATTGTCCTTCGTGTTGTGAAATAACTGAGGTGAGAGGGCTTTTCCCATGGGGTGAGGTCACATTCAGGCTGTGTTGTCTTGTGCAGAGCAAGACGTGACCTTGAGCTGCGTGATCTTAACTCTATTTGATAAGCACCTCACAGTTCTGCCTTAGTGTGCTCAAAAGCTGAGGTGTGCAGCTGTGGAATATGCTCTTGCGCTTCAAACTCTGCAAGAAAAAGGAGTAAATTTGATCTCTGCTCATTGCATAGAGCCCTTAGGTTTCTTTCTGTAGCACCTAAAGGCAAAGCCAGTAAAAATATATCCTGTTCTAGCCATTGGTCTCCGCTTGCTCCACCTGCAACTGTGTGCTTAGCCTTACCAGATGAAATTTTACTGCTAGAGCTTGAGCTATGTATGTATGGGTTTCTGAGGAACTGCTTTAAATCTCCTGTGTTACCCATCTCCCACCAGTGAAATATTTAGCAGAATAGCAAGGCAAAGAGCAGCCCAGAAGAGAGATGTGAAAACCCACCCAGCAGCAGCTGCTGGAAACCTGTTTGCTCAGAGCCCCGCATGGTGTTTGCTGAGATTTCCTGTTTGAAGCATAGAGATGGCTGTTGTGGTGATTACTGTTAACAGATAAAGATTGTTTTTAATGGTGAGATGATATAGCTAGAGAAGCACTGCATGAGTTGGGGTGATTGAACTGTTGGTATATAGACTGTTTCTTCTGTAAAAGCATGTGAAAGCATTGAGCACATCCTTTAAGAATAGAGGCCATGTCCTTCTTCTCTGTAAAGCATCCAGAGAACACCTTCATCTGAGACTGAGAAAAGAGTGGTTAGGAGTCACAATCTCTTGTCAGGATGCAACCCTTGCTTTGGATTCTCCCGAGTTACAGACAGAAAGATACAGAAATAAAGGCCCTGCTTCTGAAGAGATCCTACACATAAGTCACTCTTTAACCAAAGGGTAATTCAGCTGTAGCTGTGAACTCCACCCACCACAAACTTCTGTGCATGATCAGGAACTTGTTCCATACCTCTGCTGCCTAGATTTGCTTGTAGCGTTTCCTTTTTTACTGAGATGTCCTTTCTGTACCGTGGTACTTCAGTACTTTGCTGTAAGTACTGCCTGTGTCTGTACTGCAGCACGTTTTCCCAGTGCTGGGGTCAGGTGCTGGTCTCCCTGAAATCCCTGCCAATTCTAATCTGCAGCTCAAGTGACTTGGCACCCATTTGTCTCAATGACCTTTGGTATCCTCTGCCTCTGTGCACACCCCAGATACTTATATTTATCTTTGCCTGATTAGAGGTCCTCTGCTGCAGGGTTTCGTGCAGATGTTTCTTTATTTAAACCACACTTTATTGAAAGGAAGGAAAGGACAGACACATGCAGAGGAAGGAGGTGTGTTTCATAGCATCGCTTACTCTGAAGTGCTTGTCCATGCCAGGAAAATGTGCACACTGCTCATAATTCTTTATCTCATTTGTTCTTCCCTCCTGCTCCCCCATTCCCAAAACCCACCAACAGGAATTCCCTGCTTCCTTACTTACTAATTAAATCTTTCTGCCTACAAAAAACTAACAAGGTCTATCAATGAAGTAGTATGTGGTCAAATGATGGTTGGAAGAGCTCGGCAGGAAATTTGGTAGGAAAATACGACCTCAGCAGCTTAGCAGGCTTATTTTTAGGGCCCGTGAGCTTGTTTAACTTTGAGATGCAAACTGCCAGATTTCTATTGTTGTCAAATGGCTCGTGTCCCACCAGGCTGAGTCAAACCAGTGACTCATGGGCAAGGAGGAATCGCTTTGGCAGTGGGCTGTGATTTTCTTTCCTCCTCCAGTCTAAGATGTGAAAAATGATAAAACTTGCTTGCAAAACTAATTTCTAGCTTGCTCTGGTTGGGGAAAAAAAAAAAAACCATGTTTGTAATAAAAAAAACCCCAACCATTGCGTTGCAAAATTGCAAACCACCTCATACATTGAAGTTGGGTGCTGTTGCATTTGGCATGGGCGGGCCCTGCTCATGCTCCGGGCTGGCATCATGCAAGCTAAGGCCTGAATGAGAACAACAGGGACATGTTAGCTCAACGCTGTTCCTTGGCTTGCAAGCCCTGCCAAGAGCTGGGATTTATTAAACCTGGAGCACAGTGCTGTACTGAGGCAGGGACAGGGATTTCAGGTGTGAGCTGGCTGGCATCTAGCCAGCTTGGCAAGTGGATGTAAATCCTGTGGAAGGTTCAAGTCCATATTTTGCTTAGGAAAATTCATGTTCTAATTCCAGTACACAGCCTCCTTCGTCTCTCTCAGCCTTCCTCTCAAATCCTTACTCTCCTCTGTGGTACAAGCTACTTCTTCTAGAAGTCATTATATTAATTCCTTGAGATACATACAGAATTGTCTTGGACTCCTTGCGGTGCTTGCTGCTTACCCTTCTGGCCTTTAAAGCATGTGTGCAGTTGGATGCTGGCTGGAATACAGTGAGGGCATGCTTTCAGGCCATCCCCTATAGAGATGAGAACCTTACAGCTTCTCTCTGGTGGGTTTTGCCTTGCAACATGCTCTGGAGCAGGTCAGAGGTTTTATGCCTTGCATCAGGGCAGTACGAGGTGTACATCACTTAGAGCCCTCCTGTATCTCACACCCAGGTTTGTGGTAAGGCCTATGTCAGTCTGTGTTAGCAGAGCTGGAAGGCAGAGAGCCACAACCCCAGGGAGGGTTGTTTCTTCAGGCTTCTAGCATCTTGCAAGTCCACTCAGAAGTTACTTAGAAGAAACCAGATTTATGACCCTTGTTTCTGTTTATCCCAGCCCCAAGAGGTGCTTGATCTGATGAGCTGTCACCTCGCCCAGCAGGCATGTCGTTCACAGCACTGGTTCCCCTATGCATGAGCTTTCTCCTCTGTATTGGTGTGCACAGGCACTGCTGTCTGATAGCAGGTCAGGCTTCGAGGACATGCACTGTTGCTGTCAGCATCGAATTATGCTTGAGCATGATCCTTAAAATGAATATGAAGTTTCTCAGTCTAATACAACATCTTGTTCTGTAGGTCTCAGCAATGGGGAAAAAGATAGATGGTCTTGTCTGAAGGTACAATTGAAAACTTTAGTAATAGCTTACCACAGTGTGATAGTTCTGCTTGTGATGACCTTATATTGGTTCAACTTTCAATGACTTGTATACTCAAGGGTCTGTTGCGAGTTTAGTCTGGTAGCTATGAGACTGTTTACTTTTTATTTTCTTTTTAAAGAATTGAGTATGAATTTCTGCCCTTAGCATGTCCTTGAGCCCTTCACAAAGTCTGAAGTTTTGGTGTCAGACAAATCCACATGTGATTTTGAAAACCCCTAAATAGCCAGAATGTCCAGTTCTGCAGCCCTTACACCAGTCAAAGCCTGGCTCAAGGCCGCAGCAGTTTGTCACACGCAAGGACTCCTCAATAATGTGAGCAATTGTTCTTGCTGCTTGACAGTTATTATCCTGAGTTTGTCTCCTCTATGTCTTTTTGGCTGATCCACACACTCAAACTGCCCTGCTTTGTCTAACAGGAGTGAAGTGATAACTGTCCCTCCTCAACTGCAGGTTTCCCGATAACTGCAAAGGATGCTTTTGGCAGTATAGCTTATTTCTTTTCCAAGAGCATGTTGCTGTATCAGCAGAAAGTACTGTGATGTTATGAGAGCTGGAGTGCAAACCCAAATAGGTTAAGATAACTAAGTAAAAATGGAGTATGACTCAGGCTTTCAAGGAGGAGTGGAACTAGATGATATTTAAGGTCCTTTACAGTACAAACCATTCTGATTGTTTGCTGGGGATGTATGCAGCCAGTTAGCTATGCAGTGTAAATGTGTGTAATGGCTTCATTTCTATACTGAACAGTGAAACAGTGTTTGAATCCTTTTGGTAATTCTGGTCTGGACTACAGATGTGCTGCCCTTGGAAGAGACTGCTTTGAGATGTCAGTCCTATCAGGAGTTTAAATGTTCCGGTGTTGCATTCAAGACTTGATGGAAATCAAAATCTACTTCTGCTCCACATCTACCCTTTATTCTGGGAGAGGGACTCTGTGATGCTCTGACCTGAGCTGTGAAGTTGGTTTCAAAAGATCCTGTTGCCTTACTCTCATGGACACTTTCCCCTTCAGTTGTGCAAGCACAACTGTTGATGGAATAGAGCTGTTAATGGGAACTTAGTTAAGTGATCCAGGTTAAAAATAAACCCCTATTTTGGGGGGAAGTGGTGGAAAGACGAGTTATATTGAAGTTGTAGTGATCTGGTAGACAATGTGACCTCCCAAGCAGTTGCTGCATAGCTCAAGGGCAGTGGAAGAGCCAGAGAGCTGTGCAGAGAGAAGAATGAGTGGCAGCCTCTGAAATCAGGTTCATTGTCCTCCACTCTTGGAAAAAAGAGGGAAAATTGAACTGTGAACCTTGGTTTCAGAGAATAACAATTAACCAGCATAAGTAGTGTGTAAGGGGGAGTTGTAGGATAAAAACTCAGGAATGAATGACTGCCGCATGACTGTGTCTCACAGGTACCTCCCCATCCTCATTTCTACCTGTGATCCCTAGCTGCTATGCTAGCTTATGATAATGAGGTAATCAGTATGGGAAGAGGATAGGAATCTGAACTGTCGAGCCACAGTCACATTTATGGCCGTACTAACACCATGACAAACAGGTCTTACCAATATTCCCCTCTCTCTTGGGCTGGGATGGCTCTATTGCACAGGTATTTTTCACATATGCAAGTGGGAATGGGGTTGGAAAATGAAGAATTATTCTCATGAGCAATGCTGAGTGAGGATGCGTTTAAAGTTACATAATTTGTAACGCAAAATCTTTAGGTTAGTGGAGGAATTTTAATAAGAACCCTTGGCCCTTTGTTCTGTGGCCTCCTAACTGTACACAGGCCAAGTGACCACTGCCAACAGTGAAAACAGTGTGACTAAGGGCCAGAAACAGCCCTCTTCAGATATTACTGCAAGAAGAATGTTTAGCAGGATGTGATTGTTGGACTTGTGACTGAAATCTGTCCTTTAATAAATCTGAACCCTTTTCCTACACAAATCTGAAAATGAATCATGGTCTTCTCATATTACTTTCTGGGTATGGTTGCAGTCAGGTAGTTACAAGCCTCACTTTATACTGGTCTTAAGAGGTCATTTTGCATACTTGATATTGCTCATGTGCAGGAAATGCTGTTTCTCTTCTGGTAACTCTACTGATGTATAAGCAAATCTCACCTCCATTGTAACTTCAAGCTGTGTGCGAGGGGTGCTGATCATGCTGTTTATAACAGAAAATACTCTCTTGTTTGAAACTTCTTCACTGCTTTATTCAGAACAGCGTGGTCAGCATCTGACCTGGCTGAATCCTGCCTTGTGCTTGCACAAGACTTTATTGTGCTGGGTTTTTTTCAGCCCAGGTTGTGAGTGCATTAGTGGCCACGTTCTGCACAAGGCTGTAATGGACAGTGACAGTGCACACTAGCGTTTGTAACATTAATAATGACAGGACATCACTGTTAGAACATGGGTTTTTTTTTCTTTTTATATTTGTGTGACCTATGTAAAATTTATAAACATTCCCAAACCCGAAACTATCCATGCAGCAGAAACCTATCCACCCCAGATATCTCAATATGCTGATCTTACGCTGTGCCTTTGGGTGCCTCTGTTTAAAGCACTTTCCACAGCTCCCTAATGCAGCTAATACTGATTTAAGATATGAAATAACACCTCCACTGTGTGTGAGCTGCTAAATCAGTGTTGCTTATATGATTCTCAGACTGCAATGTTGAGATCAAACTCCTTGTAAGATCTTACTGCTCACCTCTGCTGAGATGGCTTTTGTGCCATCTCGCTTCCAGATATAGCACAGTTTGATGCCAGCTTTGGGAGCAGCACAGTCCTTCCAGTGGTCAGAAGGTATTTCAAAATCAATTTTATTCTGTTATTGTGTACAAGCTTTGTGCCACGGCTGAATTTGAGATTAACGTTTAACAGCCAAAACACCAAGTCTAGAAAGTAATATTCCCTTTTACTCAAAGACATCTGCCCTTTCATTTTCAAGCTTGACTTGGTTATCCTATGCAGGAGAGGGAGATGGGAACCTGGGAAACAAATTTATTAGGGTCAGTGGCAGGTCTTATCTGCCTGTTGTGGTCTGAGGTTGCTCATTCTGAGGTGATCTAGTGAATAAGTTTCAAGAAAATATTCTATGACTGTAGAGCTGATTGAAGTTGATGATTGAGGTGATGATGCACTGCCTCAGAAATGGAGGGGTTTGTATAAAACAAGAAAAAGGAATAACCCGTTACCCATGCTAATGGTTTCCAGGAAATTCTCCATGTGTCCTGGATGTACTCAGAGTTTAAGAGGTCTACAGAAGAACTTCAAATTTAAATATTATTCCAGTTATTATGTATATTTATAGAAGTCAGAGTAAAGGAACACATTCACACATACAGCCGTTCTGGAGAAAGCTTTCCTTTTTCATGATGCACACACAGGCACCCAGATACATGAAAGCGCAAACAGTGCAAAACATGTGTTAAGTTCTATTTATGTTGGTCAGAGAAAAGCTGGCACAGGGTTTTCTTAAGTACTGGGCAGTTAAATAGTCTGGATGAACATATGCACAGTGATCCCAATGAGAAACCGCTCGATTCTTTGCTTGTCCCGGTGTTTTAGGTGTGCAAGTGCCCAGTTGGTTTTGCATGGAAGTTTAAGAATTAAAACCAAGAACAGTCAGCAGTGTTAAACATCATTTTAAAGTGACAATTTCCAAAGAAAAAAAATATCAACAGTGCTTTGCTTCGCTGTGAGATGTACCTGGTTTAAGACAGTGTTTTTTAGCCTCTATTAATGACAAGCTTAAGTTGCTATATTTGCTGACCTCCTTTTCCCTCACCCCAGCAGAAACAGAAGATTCCAGCAGCTGGAATCAGTACCTAGAGAAAAGGATCTCTGACCACTGCTGTGGGAAGTAAAAAAGGTGTTTTGAGTCGCTCTCCCTCACTTTCTAGGCTTTTTGAGTGCATCATCTTGAACCTTCCACAAACTGATTTTTCTAAACAAGGTATCTCCATTGCACAGCATCTCTGAGGTGATTTCAGTTATGGTCTTTAGGAGTACAGACAGCAAATGCACACCTTGTACCCAGAGAGGGCTCTCAGGGGTAAGCTTGAGGTCAGCATTCAGAAGTTAAAATTGCAGCTTTTCTGGTGTTAGTGGGAGAACCAGGGCTTGGACTTCTAATCTTATGAAGAATAGCTCTCCCTCTTTCTTTAATGCTCAGCAACATAATCTGCTTACTGAAATGAGGGCTGGTTTGTTTCTGTTCTTAAATCCTACCCAAAGAACTGCTTGCAGCCTGCCCTTTTGGATGCAGCAAAGCTTTGGGGTTATCCTGCGCTCAGGGTTAACCTTTGGCAGGGAGTCTCAGCCTGGCTTTTGGTGCCTGGTACCAGCAGAAAATGATGGAGAAGGGTGGAGTGGCTCTCTTGACCCTTTCTGCAGGATAGTCCCCTTCATGCAGCCAGCTCCTGCTTTCTTCAAATAACATTGTGTAGAAACACACAGGAACTGCTGTTATTGCTGTCCCTGTTCTGAAACAGCGTTTTGGAGATGGTAATTTCCTTCCTGCTTTCCAGCAAATCCACCTATTGGGAATGACATGGGGTCTTATAAAGAAACTCTTGAGGGAGACCAGCCTCTGAGAAGATCATCAGAGGTGCTGCATAATCTCATCAGTGTGATAGGTCCCCCTTTTCCCTCACCAGCTCTTTGTCAGAGGGAAGTCCTCTCTGGGTTACACAGCAGTTCTTTCTGGGTAGAGGGCAGGGAGGGAGAACAGATTGTTTCACTCCATCCGTGCAGCACCTTAGGGAGAACTTCCTAAAAACGCTATAGGGATATTTGTGGAAGGACCTAGAGGCTGAATCCATGCAGCAGGTCTGCAGTGAGCAAGGTTAGGAGGAGCAAAGCTTTGCTAGCTGATGAGCAGCTGTGTGCTTGTGCAGCCAGCACAGGAGCTTGTCACCTTTCTTACTTACCCAAGGAGCCAGTACACAACTTCTGTGTGTGACCTGTGCTGCCTTCTTGCCCTTGCCTTTCATAGACTTGAGCCTGGGTAGTTAGCACTGATTCTACAAAGCTGGTGAAGACTTACCCTCTCCCACAAACACTTGGCACCTTACATCTGATGTAAAGCCTGCTATGGTACTAAGAAAAGCTTACTGCAGGAGAACAGGCTTTCATGGGGTCTGTAACAGAACTATAGAGTCGTTAGGGTTGGAAAGGACCTTAAGATCATCCAACCCTCCTGCCATGGGCAGGGACACCTCACACTAAACCATGGCACCCAAGGCTTCATCCAACCTGGCCTTGAACACCACCAGGGATGGGTTAATACAATAACATTTCCTCCCATCATGACATCTACCATGAACACTCGGGTTGCTCTGGCATTTTGCATAGGTGTGTATACACAAAGGTGAGTTTGGGCAGAGACATTTCATATTGCCTTTCAGAATGTCAACTTTCCAGCTGGGAAATGAGTTGCAAAACTTGTGGTGAGCTCACAGAGAATGAATGGCACACGGAGGACAGGGAATAGGAAAGGTGAGCTGGCTAGGGCAGTGAAATCCTTGGTAAATGCTGTGTGTTTAACATCTGAGAGGATTTCTGGGCCCTGTCTCTCAGCTTCAGATAGGTAAAGACACTGGCTTCTAATTAACTTGATTTTTGCCTTTAAACTCATAGTTCCGGTGTGTGCTGTTTGACAATAGCCTTTTGTCAGATGGGAGCAGGAACACTCAGCTGCACCTCGTCCAGAAAAACTGTGAATTCACTTTTCCTTTATCACCATCATTCCTTCCAGCTTGGCTTTACCAACATCTGCAAAATCACTTTTCCTCCCTCTGAATGCATAATTGGTTATTTGTACACAAACCACAGAGCATTTACTTGGTATACCTGACCTAGGAAAAAAGATTAGTCAAGAACTGTCCTACCAGATGTGTCAGTCAACATATGATCTCCATATAATTTATAAGGGATTAAATTACAA
The DNA here is from genome assembly GCA_039877255.1 of Loriculus beryllinus. Taxonomy (NCBI): domain Eukaryota; kingdom Metazoa; phylum Chordata; class Aves; order Psittaciformes; family Psittacidae; genus Loriculus; species Loriculus beryllinus. The sequence goes on along the minus strand of JBCJKH010011526.1, from coordinate 47,370 downwards.
AATAATGAGTCTTTTCAGTTGGTGTTTTGGCACATGATGATAGTATTACATTTTATGTGAGAATATCGACCACAGCTCTTGCTCTATAAAACTGCAAACAGAAATCTGTAAGCACTGGCAGTAGTTTCACTTAGAAAAAGACACCCATTATGCTCAGATTACAGTCAAGCTGTGTACATCCAGCCTGGAGGTCGTCCAGTCACACGCAGTTCTTTCCCCCCTCTCCTTTAGCATGTTCATAAGAAAGCCTAGGCAGTGGTTTCTAGGTTAGATGTGATTTCTCTTCCCTTGGATTTAACTGGAGGAAGGTCTGCAGAGCAGGTCTTCCAGGACTCTTGCAAATGAGAGATTCCTCTGCCATATTACGCCCTTGCTCACCCAGATCGAGTGAGAACAATCCTGCCCCAAGAAGCTTCCAAACCCTGTGTCACTCAGGAATCTCACCTATCTGCTCCTTGTTTGCAAGTGGGAAGAAGCGGCTTTAAAATAAGGTTTACAAGCTGACAGTCATATGTTGTCCATTGAGAGTGAGCATGTAAACGGGCTTTTCATCTCTTTGCAAAGCTGAAATAATACAGGGTTTTGCCTTGGAGAAGAGCACTTACTGGTGTTCCATACCATTTTCTTGCAAACAGGAAGACTGTTTGAAACGCACCTTAGCTGTTTAGTGAATCCTTCCTTCACACAGCTTAGGGTGTGTCAGTTGTTGATGGTTTCACCACCCCCTCTTCCCCCCTTGACAGTGTTGTGGTGCAAAGGATGCTTTGCTGCACACAGATACCCCTGCCTGTCTCAAAGCCTGTAAAATCCCTCTTGCCTCACTTTGCATTTTCATCTGAAGTTATGGAAACAGCTTCTGTGAAATGTATACATCTTATGGCAAGTGTTGAAACAGGCTCATCAGCCAAAGGAAATACAAACTTTAAAAAGCCCTCAAAACGTTTTGCTTCAGGCCTGCCCGGAAGGAAAGGGGCATGGCACTGGCTTTCACTTCACATATGGTTGAATGGCAAACACTGATGCTTTTTCAAACACAGCTCATTGCTTCTGTTTGAGTTAAAACTTTTCCCAGATGCTGACAAATTCACTGTAATTGCCTGTGCCCTGTCCTGCCACATCTGCCTCATTCCACTGAGTAGTTTGAATGATCTGTCTTTGTTTTCATGTGTTTCTGCTCCAAAGTGGTGGTGTCTGAGGGTTTAATATACAGCAAAAGGTTTCCTAAGCCAGCCTTGTGTGCAAGTTTCTAGTAAATACAGCTATAATTTAAAGATGGGATAGGATAGTTTGGTTGCTCTCATACTCCCTGCATATGATGAATTGATCATAAAATTTTCTGCATTAAAAGCCAAAAGTAAGGGGCACTAGATAAGCAATAGTCATTGAGGGGCTAGACCAGAATAATCTCTGGGGTTTGTCCAAGCCCTGGTAAGCAACTGAGTTTGAATAAAAAAAGTGAATGTAATGCTAAAGAAATATTCCCTTCAAAGCATTAAGAGTTTTTGCAGACTTTAAAAGCGTCTGGTGCTTTAAGCAGTGATCACATTTGATGAGCAGCTGCCAGTATCTCAGGAGGCTTGATCTGAGAGGTTTAAGACAAATAGCTGAGTGGAAAACATCTGTTCAATTAATATTTTGTCTGGCTCTTTTTTTGGCAATGTAGTCCTAGAAGTAGTTTTATACTGTACTACGGGAAAGGTAGATTACTGATCTAGATGAATGGGTCAAAACATGTAAATCACTGATCTAAGTTTTCAGTAGAAACAATTTCTGCTGTTGTAATTTCATACATTTTCAAGTTAAGTTGTCTTTTTCATTTGTATAGCTTCAGATGTGAAACAATGGCTAAAGAAATGAAAGCTCAAGTAAAGCTCAGTGACATACAGGCAGGTAACTTTCCATATATTTCTATAATCTATATAAAAGGAAAAGCAGGATATGTAATGATGAAAAAAGAAAATATTGCTGTAATTAGGAGTGTGGCTTGGTTTACTTTTCTTTTGGAGCTCTTTTGAGGCCCTGTACTTTAATTAGTTGACTGTATATAGAAAACCAGCAAGCAATCTCTTCAAGATCTTCTCTTAACTGGGTGCTTTGACACCAATTGTCTGTATCCAGTCAAGCTCTTCAGTAAGGTCAGGACTCTATTCTGCCCCTCAGCTGCACTCAATTTCCATAGAAGAGGTTTGCAAGGACTCTGGGGTTCCAAGCCCTGTCTTTCAGCTGACTTCATAGCCTAGCTCTCTCCAGAAACAGTCATATAAAATCTCCTGGGACATAAATGCCCAGGTGTAAGACAGCAGCAATGAGCCCTTTACTCCTCCCTAGAGGTGGCATTTAAAGCAAATTGACAGCTCAATCTGACAAAGATGAAACTTCTTATTTCAAAATATTCTTCTCGTTATTTTTATCTTCTATCACCAGGCAAACAATTGTTTACACTTCAAACCTCTCCACATAATAAATTCAACATGCCTCTATCTTGCAAAACCAGGAGGTATATTCTTACAGTGAAATAAGGAAAAGCAGAAAGCTTTTATTATGTCTTTAAAAGCAAACATACATATTGTGTGAAGTTATTGTGCTAACATATGATGACGCATTTCCAGAAGGCATGAAATATTGGCAGATACCAAGAAAATTAGATTTTCTATTTCCCAACTGGTCCCGTGTAAACTGCTGGGGGAAAAAAATGCCAAATGTTGGCATGCTCTGATTAAAGAAGCTATTCTGTTCCTTCCTCAGTTGTCCCATGTTGTTACCTATCTATGATCTCCAAAGGGAGATCCATTGGGATTTTTGTATTTCATGTTCACCTGTTGCATGTGATGGGACCCTCCCAGTGTTAAGGATTTGTCCACCTGTGCAGTTATCCCCCAGCAACTTCATTCACACCATGTGTGTGAACCCACATATTCTGAAACAACTATTTCACACGTGGTGTTAATCAAAAGTTAATGGGGGAGAACTCAATGTGTAAACACCCTACTAGAAATGAGATTCAGATGTTGGGTCTCCTCCATTTGTAATAGCCTGGTCACTTATTTCATCCTGTGGTGCTGGTAGTGCAGTCTTTGTTAGAGCTGTCTCAGTCTTGAAAAGAGAATCCATTTTCATCTGGGTCTTTATGTTGAAGGACTTCTGGAAGGATTCTGATGTAAAGTAATAGATGAATGGGTCAAAGCAGCAGTTCATTGTTGCAATGCACAGTGTGATTGGGTACATTGTCCTCGCAAACCTCTCCAAGGAGCAATTTGCTATTGCTTGGGAGCGCACAAGAGCGTACAAGAAGAGTATGGAATTGTAAGGCACAAAGCACACAACAAAAATGGCCACGTGCACAATGATCATTTTCAATACTTTCTCTTTGTTTGTCCCAATCTGAGACAAGGTGGCAGGTTTCCGGAGAGTCCTGAGAACTAAAGAAGAGCATGTAAGGTTGAGTAGCAAAGGAATTATGAATCCTACCACTTCAATAAATATAGTGATCTTAGACAGATAGGTTTTCCAGATACTTTTGGAAAAACCTTCAAAACAGGTTGTGCTGGTGTTGGAAATGTTGGTTGTGGAGAACAATGAAGCTGAAATTCCACCGCTGAGGACCAGGATCCAAACACCAGCACAGACTATGGCAGAATTTCTCCTGGTCCTAATGGTGCGAGATCGGAATGGATAGACGATAGCAAGGAAACGGTCAACACTAATGCAGGTGAGGAACAGCATGCTCCCATAGATGTTAGTGAGAAATGCTGTACCAGAGATCTTGCACAGACTATCTCCAAAGGGCCAGTGCCTGTTGAAATTATAAAAAATTTTAAAAGGTAAAGTGAACACAAAAAGCAAATCTGAAACAGCCAGGTTTGTCATGAAAATGGCAGTTTCACTTCGCATTTTCATCCGAAAGCAGAAAACAAAGAGGGAGGCACAGTTAGTAATCAAACCAAGGATGAAGACCACACTGTACACAGCTCCATACAAGTTGTACTTAAAGGAATCATCTATCAAACAGGTATGATTGTTGCTGTGGTTTCCCATGCCAAGTTTGTGATGTGTTTCCAAAGAACTTCAAAGTCTACTTCAGTGACATCCATAAAATAAGGCAGTGATCTCTTCTCTTCCTGAAGAAACACATTCCAGGAAGGTTGTTCCACGCCTTGCTACCATGTCTCTGTCACAAGTCCTTTCATCCTAAAGGAGAGAAAAAGATGCCATCAGTCTTAGAACCTACCATCACTGAAACTGGCTGTGCAAGAGAACATGTGCTCATTCCTTTCCAAACGAATATATGCAAACAGGACCAATTAGTTTTCAAGGCAATCTTTATAAATTCCACTATTATTGGGGTTTTCAAAGCTGAACACAGCAGTTACTGTACTCAACTTTTCTTTTCCTTCCCTTCCCCCATCTCTCCCTCATCCTCCTATTGGAGGGAGAGCAATTACTAATTCCAACTTTCCTCTTGGAAAGATTTTTCTTTAAAATTTGAGATGGACCTGGCCCAGTATGTTTGGAAAGAAATTAAATCATGGACCCACAAAATTGCCCAGGTATAGAACCCAACAGTCTGAAACATTCCCCTAAACTTGTAACAAGAGGAGAAAGAAGCCATAAGTTTTAGTGCTTGCTTTTAACTGTGCAGAAATAAAAGTTCTATGGTCTCTTTTAACCTTTTTTTGAGCAAAAGTTTTAAACCCCAAACCTATGTTAACAATGTGCTGCTTTCCTGTTTTTCTACTTGAAAATCGGAGCATCCTTACACGTTTTCACTTTGAAAAAAACTGAAATGTATTTCAAAACTGGTTTTCAAAGATACTTTCCAAACTGAAGCTTCCCACTTCAGGAAAATGTGCTTTTTTTCCTTTAAATTTCTGCAAAAATGGCATTACTTTCAAAACGTCTTTTTTTTTGGAAATGTAAAACACATTGCAGAAAGGACTTCTCTGAACTACACTGACAGCTTCATTTCTACTCTGCCCAGTTTCAGAACCCGAAATTTGGGAATGTCAAGAACTACACTCTTGTAACACTTTGTCCCAATTCAGCAAGCTTTAGAGACTGTAGAGTTGAAGCAAGCCCACTCTTTGCTGCCAGGAGGTGCTTTCTGAACTATCTTGATGTTCTCTTATTGGTGTTTAAGTATTGTTTTCACAGTCTAAACAGGAAGATTGGAGGAGGCAAGTCCTCCTTCACTGCAGCAAGCGGTTGGAACATGGACACGGCAGTCGGTGCATCTTAGAATCATAGAACAGTTAGGGTTGGAAAGGACCTTAAGATCATCTAGATCATATTGGAAATGTGGAGCAAAGCTGAATAATAAAGGGAAGGGCCTTTGCCTCATAAACTACAGCAAACCAAATACAAAACAAAGTTTGCAAACTTCTGGTAATCTAAGAAACATTTTACTAGTTACAACTATGAAGTAACTTAGATGAAACCTCTGTGAAGAGTAGGATCCCTTCCAGAAAGCAATACTCTGACAACCTAGTTTCAACAGCAAACATGTAACTGAGTTGTATTAAATGGCAACACATAAATAAACTGGAGAAGAAAGCATGGAATCAGGACAATTTGGGATAGAAACTGATCAAATCCAAATGTTTTCCATATGTTTTCCTACTGGAAAGGCTCACATTGACAATTGTTCTTGCATGCAGGCTGCCAGTGAGTCAGCTGGTAAAACATCGAGTGTTGAGAAAAATGTAATAGCCATGCTTTGTCAGATGGAAGGTGCAAATTCTGCCTTCCCCTGGGAGTGCCTGGACAACCACAGGCTTTACAGAATCCAGCACTGTGTCCCAGAGCCCAGGCAGCACCTCGCCTTTGCACCTCACAGATTAGCTGGACATGAAGCAAAATAGCAGGAAGGGAGGATCTCCAAATCTCATTTCTCAGAAGGATGACTTTCAAATGACTTGAACCTTCTGACATCCAAAAAGACTGATTGGAAACTAATACGCCTCCCCTGTAAGGGAAGGTCCCTGCTCTCTGCAGGCTGGGGTGGTGTCAGGACTGGTGCACTGAAGTCATGCTTTGTGCTGGTTTGCTCTTCTGGCTATGTGTGTGTGCCTTGATCTAAAGGAATTCTCTGTGATTTTCATAGGTGCCTTTGGTACGTGATCTTCACCCAGTTTCGTAAATTTTTCTTTTGTTTTAGGTGCATTTAGAGTTACGTATGTTCGGTGGTATCCTGCATTAGTAAATGTTCAAACCAGAAATAGATGTGCCTTTATCTGATTGCTGTCAATCGTGTTGCAATGGCAGAGAACAGTCCCATGTTAGAGCTTTCTCTACAGCACAGCTAAGCTGACACTTCATCATGCAAACTGTACAGGACTTTGGGGATGGAAAGGCAGAATTAGGGAAAGGGCTGGTGTAGAGAAACAAAATGTTCCTTGTTCCTCTTTGTCCTTTTGTGTTCGTCTCTGTTTTTCCCACTAAATTTGTGGCTAAATTAACTTTATTGTGAGATGACCTAAAAAAGATATCAAATATTTAAACCTATGAAAAGGACAGTAGTAAAACCTCAAAGGTGCACTTTCTTTGAATACATGATAATCTAAAGTGAAGGTCTCACAAGCTGAAAAGCATTTAAGCAAGAACTTAGGAGCTCCAACAGGAATAGCTGTGCCTCTTAGTCTAACCCTCAGCCTAGTGCATTGAGTTCTTGGCTTGTAACTCCCTACCATTAAAGAAAGAGACTGCATGTTATTTCCATCAGGAGCAATTTTTGTTTATGCTGAAATATAACCTTTATAAGCAGACCCTTTTCTTCTGTGGTGCGTAAAAACCAGGTGTGCCAGATTCTGCTGGTCCAAGGCTCTATGTGTGGATCCGAACTGGGCAAGTTTGAGAGGGATTGGGTGTCCTTGAAACTTTACATACCCATGTGTCTGGGAGGCCGATGGAAACCCCGCTTTCAATCTGCACACACAGCCCGGGATTTTGGCTGGTCCTCAAAACACAGCCTGACACAGCAGGTTTGAAAGGTGGCTCTGAAGTGTTACCTTTACTACTGACATCAGGAGTCATTGCCAGCAGCCTGACCCAGATACTTGTCACACAGGGGAAAAGACGCTCAATCATTTGATTTGTTTTTCCCTGCTCTGCATCAGACAGACACAAGGTCAAATACCAGGTTTTCTGGCATATAAGTCTACGGGAATTGCCTGCCAGCAATTGTCTAGCTAAGTTATGATCCCTGAAATACAGGGCTGTGTTGTTTACCTATCTAATGCTGAGGTGTTTAAACAAGCTGACAAGTTGCTTTGAAACTCAGCCACGGGCTTGAAATTCTGTAGCGTGAGCCTACAGGTTCAGTTTTCTGAATGTAAAATTCCTTTCATGAAGGAGTAAAGCAATAGGATGCTCTTCCACGTACACCACGTTCACCGCTGCTATTGCCTTGCTGGGGAAACACTAGCAATACATTTTAAAATGCTGACTTAAGAAAGAAAAGAAAAACCGCACTGTTTGTTACATCAGGCAGGCCAAAACCTTAAATCCTCTATCTAAAATATGAGGTGGTACATGGCGTGTATCTGGCTGTTGTTAGAGGTGGTACCATAGCAGAACATACAGCCTGTCACTTGTGTAACCCTCTTCCCAGCTCTGAAGTGGGGTTCAGCAGAGTAGTTGTCAGGGTTTGCTCCCACTTGCTTTTTGTTGCAGAGATATTCCTGTTCTCCATGTACTGAAAATAAAGGAAAGCTATGCACTGCTTCCTATGGTGCATGAGTTTCCTGTTTTCGGTTCTTTTATTTCCTCCTCCTAGCACCTCAAGAAATCTTCAAAACAACCAGCTTCTGGCTTAATTCAGACCAACTGCTTGTTAGTACAGAAAATAACTGCAGGTAAAAAGCACACTTTAAAATCAGATTCTGTAATTTCCTTAAGTTCCCTATTTCTGCTTCACATACAGCCGCCAAACTGAGGTCAGAAAAAAACAGTGTGGAGGTTGGGACTGATGTTTTTGCATCTTCACATTTTCTTTTTCTCAGATGTGATGCAAGACGCATGTAACTTTATCTGTCTGAATATGTAGGGCATCCTCTGTGTGTTCATTTAAATAACTAACCACTGCAAAGCCTTTTCTTGTGAGCTCTGATACAGACTGAATGTGAAACCCTTTCAAATCTGAAGGATCTCTTCCTAGATTATCACTACGTATTCAGGTTATCACTGAAACATGAAGGTTTTATAGGTACAGAAGCCAAAAACTGATGGATCAAAAGGCTGGGGATGTGGGGAGCTTGGAGGGCTTTTTGTGTTTTGTCCAGAAATGTCTCTAGGTTATGGCAACACTTGTTGTGCTTCCATGCGGTCTCAGACTCCAACCTTAGAAATAAATAAGTACTTTCCCTGGGCACAGCTTGTGCTTTATGCTCTCTCTCTACAAGAATGACATTCATTAGTGGTTTTTCACTTCCCTGTTACTCAGTACAATGATTGCATGATGCATGGCTCCCTTCCACCACAGAGCCCAGGGTTATGGCTTTACAACCACAAACTGTCATTTCTGCAATGTGTTGAGTTTTATTTCCGTCCTTCATTCCACTTTAGTTATGCAGAAGGCTCAAAACAGGTTTTGTTAGGGAGCGCAGGGAAGATTGTTTGGGGTTTCTTGGAAGATCTTTGCATAGCAGGTAATTCTGCATAAGGCTATAGGACTGGTATGGGTACTATAGGTAAGGTGAGATATACTGCATGGACTTAATAGATAAAGAAGAAACTTCTACCTGAAAATGTAAATGTTTCTGAGGATACTAGAGCTGTGCTAATGAGCAATCGTAATGACCACCAAACTATCCTTTCTAAAGGCTTACAAACATTCACTTGAAAACCACAAAATCTGAATTCAAAGAAAGCAAAGCAGCCATGGAGAGCACAACAAAACCATCTCATCACCAAGTTCCCTGCTGCTTCACCGCTCTTGCAATACCTCAGTGCCTGCAAGGGGTTCTCTTTCTGTTTTCACTAGAAGTTTCACTAGTTGATTTTGGTTGGAAAGAACTTTGAAAGCATTAACTGAAAGTGGTTATAAGAACAAACCTCCAGTCTGGGGGAATCTGGTAGCTGGCTTTCCCCTTTTTAAAACTGATAGAGCAGTAACTGTGCTGCACACTGATGCTGGCTCCACTTTCTCAGTGCCAGCAGCATGGTTTTAAGGAAAGCTGCATTAGCAATGGCAGGTGCTGCTGGACCCGGCTGCTGATGCTGAGGGGAAATGGCTGGGGATTGGAAATGGCTCGGGATACCCAGTTTGCCTTTTAAACCAACCTAATTGCTGGGAGCTCTCTATCCTCCCTACAGCTTCTTGTGTTTTTGCAGTAGCCTCTGCCCATGTTTATTCCCTCATGCAGTAGGACCAGGGGAAAGTGTGATTAAACAGTAAGGAAACAAGCAGCTGCCTGTATACAAAGCTCTGCTGACTATATGAAGCGAAGGAAAGTAGAAATGCTTTAATCTCTTTCATTTACTAATCCTAAGTGATGTATTTGAGAACAGTAGGAAAGAAGTAGACAGAAGTGTGACTTTGAAGTCCAGCAAAGGTTTCTGTAGCTTCAAAGAGCTATTCTTCCCTGGGTTTTATCAGGCTGAATGCCTAGCCAGTATGCTGGGCAAAAAGGGGACGTTCTCTGATGATTAGCATAAAAGACAAGCCAGGAAGGCTCTTATTCATGGCTTTGACACTTATTGTGCAAGGGTCTTCAGTACCATGGGTACTTTCATTCTGCTGTATTTGCTGTGGGTGTAATGACATCTTCTGCACCTGGTGGGAAGGTGAAATCCTGAGTTACTTGTGACGGTGTCGGTCAGGTCTCACTGTCCACTTTTCAAATCCTCTGATAGAAGAAAAACAAACCACAGGAGCCCATGAAGCATCTCCCTTCACTCAGCCACCAAGAGTGACCCTGGGCTCCCGCTGCAACTAAGTGGGAGAGCACCAGCCACCCCTTTCCTCCCTGCCTGGGGTGGATTTTGCTCTCCCAGACTCTCCAGGTTCAACAGCAGCTTTCTGTTGCCTTGAAGTCAGCAAACGAATTGCAGCAGGACCACAGATCCATTCTGTTCTAAGATGGAGCAGGGAAGTGGAAACCTGACCCTATCAGACCCAATCCTAAAGGCATTCTCCTTTTTCTTTCCCTTTCTTTTTCCTTTTTAACCGGTCAGCACTGCCGTTGTCTCCTAACTGTCCTCTGAGACTTACAAAGCATTTCCTGCTCATGGTGACTTCTCTGTGCTGTATCTGTTTTGTATTGAGCTAATTAAAATGTTTCCTTCTGAAGAGAATGGTGAACTGACTTACCCCATAGTCAGACACTGATCCTCAGGGCATGACTCTCTTTTTGTTTTCACCGAGAATGTCTCTCTCCATTTACATCACCACTTTAACCCTTGATGTGCTTTGGCCTTCCCCATCTACTGTGGCCTTTGCAGGGTCTGGTCCACAGCTCAGAAATGATGGAATTCATCCCAAACTTCCCAGCAAAATTCACATTATTTTATTCTCATAAGAGGAATGGTTTTGGTTGCAAAGAAACCTCAATCTGATGATGGAGAACTTTAGCAGTGCTGGGGTTTTTGACCCTCAGGTGTCTGTCTAAGGAGACATTGCTTCATAATGGCATTGCTCGATTCAGTGGAGAACCCAATGAAGAGATTTAGGTGCAAAGAAAAAAGAGCTGATGAAAAGCAGAGTTACAGTGTTTGACCTGGTTGGTTTTGCTCAGGAGTAGAAGCTGGTGATGGAGGTAGCTGTGTCTTTGATGTAGCCCTGTTTATTTACAAAGTGTGGTTGAGGAAAAAAAAAAAACAGGTAGAAAATGAGAGGCCTGTTTCCCTGCACCACTGGGGAATCCAACAACAGGACTCAGTTTATTTGCTTACAGTTCCAAAACACTTTCCAGTCAGCGTCCTGCCCCAAAAGCTTCCTTTCTTTCCTTCTCTGACACAATTTCCAGTGGTTCCTTGGTGATTGCTTGGCTTTTGGGCTCCTTGTTGCCTTTACTGGCTCCTCACAAGGCGCCTGCAGCTGCATGAAGCCCTCCTTTGACCGCTCTCACCCAGGGCTGTGGCTCCGGGCTGGTTCCTCTGCAGTCCCTTTCCTGAAGCAGGAGAGCTGAACTTTCACCTCTGTTTATCCAGAAATTATAGGCTTTTTTTTCCTCTCCCTTGCATACATTAGCACCACAACCTTCCATCCAGCTGCCTGCACCACAGCACAAACACCTATTTCAGCTTGTGCAAGCTAAACTTGGTGCAAGGAGGTGCGAACAGTTTCCTCACGGTGCAGAGCACAGTGGGGCAGAAGGGAATCAGCACTTTACTCCCTTGCTCGGGACCTTGAAGAGTCTGTGCCCTGCATTTATTTACCAGAGGGAGTTGACAAAGCAGGCCTTTGCTTTTTCAAATGGCTTTTTTCTTTGGGGGGAAAGGGGAAAGCTGGAGAATTCTCATCTGACAGCAGTATGGGCTGGATGGGTATCAACAGCCTTCATTCCATTTGCTCTGGTCTGACCCCAAGCACCGGAGATGCACAGCCCCCTCCAGAGCTGCTGTGCTCCCTCTTCTTCTTAATGCATGTTTCTCAGGGGCAAATTTGGAGGCAGAGCTGGGGTTTTCATGTCATTTCCCTCACCTCCCCTCTGGAGAAAAACATTAAGGTCTGTATAAAATATTCAGCAGTATGTAACGAAAGGATGTGTGAGAGTAAGCTTACACTAATGTGTTAAATAAGAAATTATTTGCAGCACAGAAATATAAGATCTCAGCTAGTGAGTGATGTTTCTGTACTGAGGTTTCTTAGAAATCAGTTTTCTAATAATGAGATAAGAGAAGAAGAATGATGTTTTGGCATCGTATAAGGGGTGATGCTCTTACTGCTATATATGGTAATTTCTATTTACCACATAAAAACAGTACAAGTTGGGGAGGAAGATGGGAACATTGGTTGATTAAAATAAGAGCTCCTGCCGTGGTTGTCTATTTACAGACATAATAGGTACTCAAAATATTATGAGATCTTGTTGCACACAGAGAAAGCAGTTTGCACTCTTCCTAACATGCACCTTTGTCTCAGGGCTTAGGGACTGATGAATGTTCCTTGATTTCACTTGCCAAGATAAAGAGACTTTCCCTTTTTCTACGAAACCAAACTATTACAAATAATTCAGAAGACTCTCCTTGCAGCTGGGGTCAGCTAAGGCTAGTTTGGTTCCAAAGCATGTGGATCTTTACCCCCTTTTATGGGACCGAGATGAGAAGATGGTGCATTAGAGGAAGCCTTGCAGAGCCACTGTCTGTTCTCGTGAATAAAGAGCTCCTCTTTTCAAGAAGAGAATTTGGCTTTTGTAAAAGGTGGTGGCTCCCCTTCCCTGAGACTAAATCAAATCCTTATTTATGGAGGAGGAGCAATGTGTGAAGGAGCAGAGTGAGTCTCTGCACGCACGCTTGACCTAGAAAGACCTATTGAGGCTGGGTGTGTGCTCCGGGAGCCATCCTCACCACCCCAGCCCAGCGATCCTGGAGCACTGAGTGAGCTGTCAGGCTGGGACCACTACATCATCTGTGTACACCTGGCCAGCAACACGCAGACTTGGGTAAATAGAGCCCAGATACTCAAATATGCTTTAGCCAGCTACCTGCAGCCTGCACAGATGCATCTCAAACATTGGCATAAACACTTATGGCTGCAAACAGCCATGCTATAGAAGTGCCAAGGCACTACCATGGTAACTGAGTCCCAGACTGCTTTGCCACGCTGCTCTCCCCAGCAACCAACCTTCTCTCACGCTGTGTCCCAGAGGTGACGTACCCTCTTGCAGTGCACCTTTTCCCCAGCATCTGACCCAAGGTGTGAGTAAAATTGTCCTAATTCCTGCTCTTGTGCTCCAGTCATGAAGTCACAGGCTGGAGGACAGCAACCATCTCACAGCTGGGAGCGCATCCTCTCTCTGGCACTGGTTGCAGTGCTCAGGCACAGTGAATGTTTCAATCCTGCTTCTCAGAAATCTGGGAGGTGAGGGTTTTAGCATTTGTTTTGTCTCATTGTGTCCAGGCTTAGTTTAGTTTGCGCGCAGCTGAGCTCTGAACTCCAGAATTTGAAAGACATTGATTTTTATCAACTAATCTAACCCCAGTTAAGGAGGAGTCTCATTTTCAGTCTTGAAGGATTAAAGTGAAATGTACGCTCAGACCCCACTCCCACCCCCAGTCCTTCCAGTTTTTTCACGAATTTCTTTTAAAATTCAGAGGCTTTGAACCCCTTAAAGTCCCAAGGCTGCTTTCCTGCCTGTTTTGTTTTAGGTTTCAAAATGTTAGTAAAGAAGAGAAGACAGAAAAGTGCTATGGGGAGGGGGTGAATATCCTTATCACCGACCTGTGAACTTTGCTCTTCCCATCCTCTGGGTATTACTGTTCTGTTCATATAGGGAAGCAGTGCAAAACCACACAATTGTCTTCTCTCAAACAAAGATTAAGGAGTGTCATTAAAATCCTAACTGTTCTTGCAAATTCTTCTGTAGTGGGCTTATGGTGTGTTAAATCCTACTTTTTCCAAATAGCTGTATTTTAGATTAAGTTGTTCATCTTTTATTTTATTTCTGACACTGTTTTTTCTATCTGTTCAGACCAGTATTTGATTTTTTTTTTCATGGAATTTTGCTGCTGAGCTTAGAAGGAGTAGATTTTAGCCATAAATGAAAGCTCAAATAACAAATAAAATTTTGAAGTTTTGCAGTTTAAAATACGTAACTTATCTCCTGATTCCTAAAATCTATATTAAAAATAGATCTCACATTACATGAAGCTGAAAGCATGCATCAACATAAGCTGGAAGCATGTATCAACATAAGCTGAAAGTTTAAGTTTGTCACCTTTATATACAACCCTTTCTTAAACTTATATTAATGTCTGTGTGATGCTGACTTCAAGTACAAACAGAAAGTCCTAACTAAGAGATACTTTTTACAAAGCTGAAACAACAACAGGGGTAGAAAAGTCCTTAACTTGTCATCTGCAGTGATACAATGAGAATTGTGATGTGAATTTAAATGATTTCCACTGCAAGAGTGTGGAGGAGCAGCTCACATAGTAATTACTTTCCAAAAACTTGGGGATCATCTTTCTCACTTTAAACAGAAACATTTGCCTCTCCCATCCCACCCAGAGCATAGCTCAAGTCAGAGGAACGAGATCTGCCTTGTATAGAAAAAACATCGCTAATCTCCATTGAAATGCACAACTCGAGCCCATCCCCGGCGAGTTTTATCCCACAGATTTGCCTGAGCCCTCGGATTTCAGAAATCAATCCTTTTTTTCAGAGCTGACATTAAATCTGGATGCTTTTCTACTGGGTTAGAAAGGGAGGAAACGCAAACTTACCACGGCAGCGGGGCCGGGGCTGAGCTCATGCCCACGGCTCGGCAGATTTCAGCCCGATTCCTCCCTGACAGCCCACATTTATCCTTTTTTTCTCGTGCGTGCAGCGCAAACCGAGTTAATCCCACACGGAAGATCTGCGTGCTCGGCTTTGTGAAAGTTTACCCGTTCATCTTCAAGCCGCAAAGCGGCTGGCAGTTGTCTGCCTTCCTTTGTTCGGGGAGGAAACAAAACTGCTGAACGCTGCAGCCATCATGTCTTGGGAAACGGGACACAAGAATGGGCCCAATGTCTGGGCAGGGTCTGTGGGCAGGGGCAACTCTTGGGGGTCTCGATAGGAAACGCTTCCCATTGGGCAGGGAGGTGTTATTAGCGCCTGAGCCCGCCCCGCGCCCGGGTCTTTGCTGGGTCCCTCTCGCGGGGCTGTATTCCCCTCCCAGAGCGTGTCCAGAAGCTCCCAGGGCAGAATTAGCAGCCTAAGGACAGCCTGACAATGGGTAACGCGGATTTCCTGAGCCATTAGCTGGCGGACACAGCCTGCGAGAGCGTCCCCGAGCCGGGATGGAAGCGAGAAGGGGGAAAGCTGCTTAAATCTCGGATTTTCTTTTGCTCGGCTGTAATAGTTTTTTCCTTCCAATTAAAAAAAGCGAGGAGGAGAGGGGGCAGCTAGGAATCAGGGAAGTAATAATAGGTAAAACTAGGAAGCTGCAAAGCAAAGCTACCCATAAAATATCTAAATAGATGTAGAAAGGGGTTCTTTTTCAGTTTGGGGTTTGTTTTGGTTTGCTTTTAAATCTTCTCAAAGGAGCTGACTAGAACAGTCTGGACTCCTGTCCACCAGCAGTTTGCTGCGAAAGCCCTAGGCTCCTGCTGGAAAACCTGTAGGCTTTAAAACGTTTAGGGACATAATTACAGATACTCCAGGGAAGCGCGGCTGCTCTCCCCTCTGTGGCTCCCCCTGAGAGCTGCTTGCGGTGCCTTTCAGTGAATCTGCCTTCCAGCTGAGCTGCTAGCTAAAAGCTTTTCATTTTTATCTCTTACCTTTAATATCAGCCCTTCAGCTAGGGAGGAGGATCTTCTGGCAGCAGACGGCTTATTTGCCTCAGCCTGTTTACTCTGTGCAGCAGCCGATGCCCTTGTATTTGTTTTTTAGCCCTCTCTAGTTCCATAGGTTTGAAATGCTGTGTCTGGCTTCTAAAGCCCAGCCTCCCACCTAGCGCGACTTGCTCTCATTGTGTTTGTCTCTCCTTTTCCTCTGCTCTTCTTGGCTGTTCCCACAGGCAGCCAAGGCCAGTAAACAACTCATTGTGAAGCTGGAACTAATGTTATTCCTTGGGCTGGTGGCTGATGCAGTGGTCTCTGACTCGTTTCTGCAGCACGCCCAGCTGCCACAGGCTTTTATCCAGTCGATGCAAATAACTTCCTGAATATCTCACGTAACAGCTCCAGTCCGCAAAACCTTATCCTCTGAGGGCTCACAGTTTAATAAAACATAAAAACACGAACGTAGTTTTGGATTGAAAATGGTGATGGTGCAGATGTTTCCTGCTCCTAATGGTCAAAGGTCCAGTTTCCCTTATTCAGCTGGTAAAGATGATAGACAATCTGGATGAATTGTGTAGGGCTGATGAAGAGATAGCCAAAGACACTGGCCATCACCACCACTTGTGTACAGATGTGGGGTGAGCATCAGGCTGGCAGAAGGAGCCAAAATCCACCAGTGTCATGAGGAAACCTGCATACAGCAATCAGCTTCATGGCTTGAGGACATTTCCAGGCTGGCTGCATGGAAATCCTGATCCCTTGGGTATAATGGTTTCCACACCCCAGGGCCCATTCTTGTGTGAGTGCTCTCAGTGGGGATCGATTAAACAACACCTCTGCATTTGAAATTGCCTTTTTTTTTTAGGGAAAGAAACGTAATTTGGATGGTTTGAAGCTGAATGTACTGACAGAGATTAGAATGAGCACAATGATACCCTTTGCAGATTAACATCTTTCGTCTCAGCCTTCAAAACTATCAGTCCCTCGGCAAACACATTAGAGAGGGGCCTGATAACTCCTTGAAGATTAAATGCAGCATAAATCTTAAAACAAAACAAAACTTCTGTGCCGGAATGTGGCAACTGTGCCAACTTTAGCGGTGTTGGAATTCAACCAGGCAGCTGTACCTATCTGGGATGTTTGCTTTCTCTCTGGAGTTATTGGTTTAATTAAACGCTCCTAGCAGAAGTCTTCAGCTGTTATGAATTTCAAGGGCTCTCAGGAGCTCCTCTTTATAATGGTGCCTCTAATGTAAGAGGAGACAGGGGATGGTATTTTTGCCCTTTACAGAGTCCATCATTCTCAACCACTGTAGCGGTTCCACCTTCATATCTATCCCTGGTGGCTATAGCGTTCAAAAGCATCTCTAGTGAGCAGATTATTCAGTCACCTGGTTTTCTTTAAAAAGGAGCATCTTTTTCTGCCAGTATAGCCAAAACAAGAAGCTGGAAAAGCAGAATCTCTAGGTTCACCCGTGATGCTGCTGTGTAGCCTCTAGAGACCATTAAAAAGAACAATCCCAACCCTTTTCCTCTATGGGACATAAAACAGGTTTGGTATTGACAAGAAAGAAAATGCCCTCAAAGCAATATATTCCTGCCCCCCTCCAAGGCCCATTTCACAAAGCACTACATATGGGCTTTTATCCTTCTCCACACCAGTTTAAACAGGCTAAATGCTGTGCTGTCAATGTACTCTGTATTATTTTATTTAAAACAAATATAAGTACAAACATTTCCAACAAAGTGCCCTTAACATAGGTTTATTTGCCAAACATGAGAAAAGGAGGTGGCTGCTCTCTTCTAGGTTACGGTTACAGGCAAGTGTTTTCTTTAAAATGGAAAAACAATGAATAGACTCCTCGGCTCTTCATCTCCTCTCTTTGCACAACTCATTTGCTGTCCCCACCCTGATCCCATGGTGTTCGTCTTAGACTTGGGACAGGGTGGGATTTAGTGAACTCTCCTTGTTAAAACATTGGCAGTACATCAGTAATCTCTAGTTATTTTGGAAAACAAGGAAAACTGGACTGTTATCTTACTGGAAACCACGGCTGCTGAGAAGGCATAACATGTTTAAGCAAAAGTTTCACCCCCTGTTTGCAGTACTCAGATTTTCTGCTTGTGCATAGAAACCCTACTGATGTGATACTTCTGGTTTTAGTTGTCTGTTGTTTGGTGGCTTTTGTATGGGCATATGAAATTTCCGTTGTTTTCAGCCAGGCAGGAATATCAGAATTTGAGGAAGAGTTTTGCCCAGAAGACTAGCTTATTGTATTTCTAGGTGATTAACGCTTTAATTCTGCTGCTGTCAAACATGCTGATTATTTTCAGTCAACTGATGTTTTATTGTGCCAAGATTCCTACTTCAGGACACTTACGAGCACTCAAAAGGAGCCAAAGAGCAGAAACCAAATAAAAATTGCATTTTAAAGGTCACCAGAATGTGTATGATAGCAACATTAGCTTTTCCCTTTCCTCCTCTATTCATTGGTGAGGCTTCCTTCCTTTGCTCTCCTATAACAGCAGGCTTAATTTGTCATTCAGTACCTAAATATTGCATGGCTTTAGTTCATCTTGGTCCGGCAATGCATATCGGATGTTCAGAGGCCCCTTGAGGCTCTCCCTTCCATAGAGAGCAATCTGTGAACAAGCTCCTCTAAAGCTGCAGTGGTAAATATGGACTATCCAGGAGTGGCTTTACAGCAGCAGAGTGGTTTAGGCACCCTGCCTGGGGAAGTGGGTGACCCCACGTTGCCGAAATACCAACTCTTTGAGCCTACTAACTCAGCTGTATGCAGAGATTCTGGCTGTCTGCAATGCTTCCATATGATGTCCTGTGCCATTTGCTCATCCTATGAGGCCCACAGTTTCCTCAGGTCTCATGCTTTTGAAGCACCAGCTTTAGGAATACAGCTGCTGTGGAATAAAGTTAATGTCTGGGTGACCCCAAAGGAAACATTAGGATGACTAAACCAACAAGTTCAATTCTGTTAGAATGGAGTATTTCATTTAGACATTCCCCAGGAAAGCGTAAGGAAAAAATCAGTAATACTGACATTTTCCTGGAAAAAAGGAAAAAGAAAAAAAGGTCACTTTACAGAAACCACAGTCTGTGCTGGAAAAGACTTTAAAGGAAAATTCCTGAGCAGATGTAGCAGAACCCTTCAGGAGCTCACTAATGCTGCCGTGTTTACTAATGCTTAATGGCTTGTCAGTGCTTCCATTTGAAATCCTTTTTGAAGAGTTTTATAACAAAGCCATAAAAAAGTCACTTTGGAATCATATGGAAATGCAAAGCCTCATCCTGCTTTTTGGGTTTTTTTTGGTTGGTTTGTTTTGCTTTGGGGTTTCTGGGTTATTTTAAAAATACATTTAGAAAGACTTTTAAATGCTTTAGAAAGATGGCAAAGAAAAAGAAAAACAAGTGCCCCTTTGAATCATTCTCCCTGCAATTCTAAGGCCATGTCATTTAAAAATGCTGGTTTGTTAATTTACTAGCACTTAAAGTTCCATTACCTTCCTGTCTAAAAGGACTTTCTGCTAATAAATGACAGGATATTTCTTCTCCAAATGTTTAGTCAAATCAAATCATTTAGGGGCAGGGGAAAGTGCTGCTCGTGCCAGTGAGGCAACCGAGTGCCCAGAAAGTCTGGGCTGCACTCAGTGCTGGCTGCTTTCTAGTGTGCACAGACTGCTGAAACATGGATACAGTCCATCTGGACAAGGATGGGATTAACCCATCAACCTGTGATTTGTTTCTCTGATTTTCAGACCCATCCAATAGTGACCATTTGCATTCTCATGAGTCCTGACAGCCTTTATTAAACACAGCCGACTTGAAGCAAAGGTGTTAGATTATGAGCTGCTGAAATGAATTTCGTTTCATAAGAAGTAAAGCAGAAATTCATACTGCTTGCTAGATCAGGCAAACAGAAAGCTCTGGTGGCACTAAGTGCTTGAACTGGAATATTCCTCCAATCTGTACGTATTTTCCTAAATCTTTGCTTTTCTTTGCTATGTAACATCATCAGGAAGCTAGAAGAATGCTGCTCTGTCCTATGGTGTCCTCTCCATTCCTCAAGGTACACCTCTGTCCCTTTGCTTTCCAGGTTTTGCAGTAATTTAACCAGGCTCTTCCAAGTGTGTCTCAGTAGTGGAGTTGTCAGTGGAGAAGGAATTGATTTTGGAGACTCTCCACTTATTAGTAGTTTCCCCCATAACATGGAGCAATTTCCAGTTCTGTATGACCAAATCTAACCCACAGTGCCTCCCTTCAGAAGCTGCATCCCAGCGTTCAGACAGGAGAGATACACCTGATTATTCTCCCCTCCAGAATGAGCTCAGAAACTTGTTCCATCCTAATTTGGTGTTGGAGCTGGGATTGTTGATCCTTTTTACCCAGTTCAAAGGGACTGCTTTTCATTTCTGCATGCTTCAGAGTCCCCGCTTTAATAAACACGCTGTAACGTATCCCATTGTTTTGACAAGAGGCACCAGTTATGCCGAAATCTTATCCCTGGGAAAGCAGTGCAGGTGTTTTCCAGCACAGCTGCTGGGCTCCTCCATGAGTCGCCTCTGGCACCAGCGGATGAGGAGCCTGATTTCAGACCTGAGCAACACCGCTCCTGTTGAGGTAGAGGTGATGTGTGAACATATCCAAGGGGAAGCGGAAACCACCGCCTTTGTCTTCCCATAGTGGGGAGCTGAGCAGGTTTTAAGGAAAAGTGGGTGAAATAGGGCTGGTTCATTCATTTGCTAAATCCCAGTGATAGCCAAGCAGTGACTCCTGTGGTGAAGCCTGTTTTATTTTAGTGAACATAGTGCTATTTGACTGGTGTCAGTGTCAGCAGGAGGTACCATACCCGTATTTCGTACCATGAAGCTTCCCTGGGCTGTGGGGTGGCCGCAGTCAGGCTGTAACATGGCATCGGTATGTGCTGGTATTCTACTGGAGTAAACTCAGTTTCACCAAATAAAAAAGTGGTGGAGCCCCTACCTTGGACACTTAAGATTCAGCTGGACAGGGTGCTAGAGCACCAGTCTAGATCATGCTTCACCAAGGATGGTTGGACCAGGTGGCCCTAGAAATCCCTTCCAGCTTGGGATTCTGTGATTCTATGAAATGAACTGGGAAGGCTGAAGAGCTAAGAGGCCAGGAAGAGTCACTGCAGAGCAGTTAATGAAGCAAGCAGAAAATAACAGCCGATGTGGGCCAGTGCTGGCAGACTTCCCCATCCAGTAGCAGGGACAGTATCTCGGAGCACAGCCTTGGAGGGATATTAAGTTTCAACAAAACAAGCCCAAAGGACATGAGAAGCCAAGTGAATACAAGGCTGTGTTCTGATGGCAAAAAATCAGAGTTTGAAAGGAGCCTCGAGCACCTAAAACAATTGAAGGCGCAACTGGGCAGAAGCAATTCTGCTGTGCATGAATAGAAGGAAGAAGCAGCTGAATATCAGGAAACATTTTCTAACAATGCAGTCTATTAGGCTTCAGTAGAGACTCCCGAGGGAAGCAGTAAGAGCCCACATGGGCTGAATAATAGAAAACTAGACAAAATCATGGCATACATACACTGGAATGAAATCCTTCAGTACAGTGATGGACAGTGAACACAGAGTTTCTGTTCTTACTAAAACATCTTTGAGTTGCATTTTTGATACACAGATTTACGAGAGCTCTTGCAAACAAGGAGGCCATGAGCTTCCTGTGGAGGTTCTCTCCCTGCAAGGCGAGTGGTAGGGAAAGGGGAGAAGGCACACGCATCACAGCCCTGCATTTCCCAACAATGCAAAGCAATTGCCTTGGTTATCCCTGTCCTTAGGAAAAAGCCTGTTTATTTCCAAAGAAAACTCCATTAACCCAGGTCCCGCTCCCCATAGAGGGCAGCTGCTTCCCTTAGAAGTGCTTGGAGATTGATTTTCCCACCACAGCATTCTGGTTGCCACTTCACATGCAGGAGTTCTTGGGGTTGCAGGATTTCTGGTGGGCCACAGATTGTAGGGTGATGCTGGCTGTTTCACAGCCCCATCAGGCTCCCTTCATCTTCAGCGCTGCACCAGCCTCCATGGCTGTTATCATAGAATGGTTTGGTTTGGAAGGGACCTTAAAGATCATCTAGTGTCACCGACTGAGAATGGAAACACAGCTAAATTAGTAAAATTAATCATGCTCTGTAGCTTCACTGTCTCGGGAGGCTTTTGCAGCATCACAACAGACAACAGCATAGCTGTTCAGAGGATGTGTAAACTCAGAGAATTTATTAGTGAAAGAAATACGCTAGGATGGATGTCAACCTTCATCAGCATCCAAGCCATTGTAGTACCTAGGAGTTGGTACTGCCTGCAGTTCCCCTTTGCCTTCTCAATGGATATTGAGTATCTTGACCCAAAAGAAGACTGTTTTGAACATGACTGCTCCTGCAGTGAGGTGTGTGCCGTTGTGCAGGGCTACCCTGCATGCTGAGGTCCAAACCTTTTGTGCTGTCCTTTTCTCCTAGGGACTGTGTTAGTAAAGCGTATTAACGGGGCTAATCTTGCCAAGCCATGTGCTTTTCTGTTGCACAAACTTACAGTTGGACAGTGTTAGCAAATCAAAGCGGTATTATTCGTGTTGCACCACCACTTAACTCCTGCTCTCTACCAGCCCATTGTTGATGGTACTTTGGCATCGCGTCAATCTGATTGCAATTAAGCTTTTTACAAAGCATCGTTCAAGGCTGTCTGTTCAGGTTCTCCACAATGGATGTGCTGGGGGATATGCTACCAGCTGTGTTGATAATGCCCTCTCTGATGGTTTTGGTAATTTTTTGGTGACTCATAGAGGCTATTTTTGTAGTAATCTGTTTGTTTTTCTGATTGAGAAGTGGCTCCCGGGGGGAGAAAAGTACATATTTAATCCCCCAGGGTTATGCATTTTTTATGAAGCCTTCTTTTATGCACAAAAGACTTTCTGAAGGTTTCTTCTACCAAAGACTCCAAATTAAATACCTGTGCTCATAATGAAAGTAGGATGGTATCTGTAGAACAGCAGCAAAGAGGAAAGATGGTACAGATACTAAGGCCTAAGTGTGTTGCCAATACATAAATGTAAGAATAAAGGAGCCTGGATTTCATTTTGGAAATAGACTATATTT
Organism: Loriculus beryllinus; assembly: GCA_039877255.1. Taxonomy (NCBI): domain Eukaryota; kingdom Metazoa; phylum Chordata; class Aves; order Psittaciformes; family Psittacidae; genus Loriculus; species Loriculus beryllinus. The sequence goes on along the minus strand of JBCJKH010011526.1, from coordinate 24,810 downwards.
CCAGCTGAAACTTGCTGCAGAATGTGCATAATGCAGTTCTGACCATCTTTCTGAGTGGTAGCAAGCAGTTTCTCTCAGCTTTTGAGCAAATGTGGGGAGGCAGGAGCATCCAGCCAGTGACTATCTTATTTGGGTAAGTTCTCTATCTTGGGATCCTCCCTCCTCATGGGGAAAGCGGTTTGCTAGGTTTAAACCTGGAAGATTTATTTTCCATAACATTCTTTAATCCTCTTCTGTCTCAGGATATTACTTTTGCATTTGGGGTAGGAAAAGTGGTGTCTTCTGAATGAGCTCAATGTGCAGGAATTAGGCTGGTCTAGTGATTATTTCACAACAGTTTATAGAGAATACAGAAACTTTCTTTCCCTGTGCTCTGACATCTTCCCCTGCTTGCAGTCCACCTAACCTAGAAACAGTAGGAAAAAGAGATTTCTTCAGTGTTTCACCGTTTAACCTAGTGCAGGATTTGCCTTGTCCTGGCTTTCCCAGAATTTCTTGGTTTTCTTCATTTTGCCATAGACCATTTCATTTTACTTCATAGGTCTATCAACCGCTGTTTGCATCTGCTAAAGCAACATAAAATAAACATCAGGTATGCAAATATAACCATTGGCAAATTTCCTTTTATTTTAAGCTAAAGGCAACTTGTGGTAATTTAGTGTGAGTTGAGCATATCAAGGTTTTCTTGATGTGAGAGAAGATCCCTGATCCATTTGATTGAAAAGTCTCACGTACAGAAGGACAGGACCCATCTCCCACCTGAGAGCACATGTATCTCCTTGGAAGCCTGTAATGAAGCATTTCCTTGCAGATGGCCCCAAAACACCTCAAAAGTGCCCATCAGGGAGCTCTCACTATTGATGCATCAGGACCTGATCTCCTTCCTACCAACTCTCCCTTTTTCCAGGACCATAGGAGCTTATAGCAGACATTTGGCATCCGCTGCGAGTCCAGCCTGAAGTTACAGATTAGTCCCAAAGCTTCTAGTTTACAACTCCAATTTCATGCCCAGACTAGCACTAGAGAAACGTGATGGAAGGCATACTGTGCCACCAGGTATCCTCTAGAAAGTGAACTGAACCAGTTTTTTATGGAGTCACCTGGAAAGAAGTTATTAATAGGCCAAAAAACACTCCTGAGTGATAGCTTCCACCAGCAAGGAGGTAGTGGCAAATACCTAATTACATATACCAGTTACATATTGGTCAGGACTTAACTGAACAGTGTGTCACTGATACAAGACAAACTCTGCAGTGTGTGAGAAGTACAGATGAGTCCACAGTACAGTTTTGAACTGAACTTTCCTGCAGCGTGGGGAGCTCAGGGCGCGCATCCCAGCACGAGCCACCTTGGAAATGATATCTCCAGTGCTGTGATTTAAAATACAGAGAGGTGCTTTGAGCAGATCACAACAGATGGTCTCTGTTGGCTTGCTTGGAGTGCCCAAGGAGGGCTGCAGGGAGGCTCAGGATGTGACACCTGGACACTGCTCACTTGCTGTCAACAGGCTGTGGTACAGAGAGCGCAGATGCCATGTTCTAGCCCCTGCTGTGCTCTGAGGTCTGAGGGTGCAGTAACAGCAGTGCCTCAGGCTGCCTGTCATGATGAATATTTCCATTTCTGGTACAAGGCTGCATGGGGCACTTCAGCTCAAGTAGAGATATTCCAGTTTCTGAGATACATTTGCAGCTCTCAGCTGTTCATCACATGCAAAGACCCAGTGCTTAAGTCACACAGTGACCAAGACTCGGTGGTCCCTTTATAGGAGATGGGTGTTTCTGCAGTGCTAATCAGGTTGATAAAAGACCATCAGAACAATTGAATAGAGAAAATAAACTGAATAAAAGCTGCTTTCCTAAAAAATGGGTTTACTCCTGGAGGAGGAGGAGCTGGGAGAGGCAGCTTACCATGCCAGGGGAAAGGCTACCCTGTCTAGAAGCTCTGTAGATAAGAATGGAAATCCTTGTATAACATTTCCCTTTGATATCAGAGGGGAAGAAACACTTTTTAAAGCATTGTTTTTACAGAGGAAAACAACACCAACAGGGCAATGACTTTTTGCTTCTTTTGCCTTTTGTCTGTTGACTCATGAGGGCCTTCTGTACTGAGACTTCAAGCCACCCTCTACTGCTGTCCCTTTGCCCATCTCGGCCTTGAACTGTCTGGGTTTGGTCAGTTCCTGTTGCAGCAAGGAGAAAATTTAGCTTTCATGCTCTCCTTCATCCCTGGCCTGAGCCTGCCTACCTACCTGCCTGGGTCTGGGCACCACATCCTCACCCTCCAGCCATTCCTTTCCATGACCATGCCCATCTCCCATGCTCTTCCATCTGCTTCCAGGGCACCATGTCCCTTGCTTCGCTGAATGCACGCTGTGCACAGATTGCTGCACAGGCCAGGCCAGTGCTATTTGTCAAATATGTATATAAATATATTTTTTTATATATATATAACTCAGTGCCAGCTAATTTGTTCCCTTAGTGCTCTGTACTGGTGCCCTGCTGGGTCTGGATCAGGACAGGGTTCACACCGGGCTGCATCCCTCTTTCCATAAGATGTTCAGAATTTTGACTGAAGCTTTCTTGCCATTCAGTGCCCTGGGATTTAGTTGTCAAAGTTCCGGAGCCCTTGTGAAACCACCTGCTCCTCTGAGGTTTAACCATATTCAGATGATCCCTTCTCTTTTGATTTTATACGTTATCTGGTACCGCAACAACAGGGATTGCATGTAAAACTTGGGAAGGCTGAAGGGTATTTGGATTTGAATTTACAGGTTTGTTTTGCCTTTATCCAAAAGCCATTTTTAACATGGAATTTGTCAGATTAAAAATTCGAGCAGCTTTCTCATCCAAATGACATCCTGACAGCTTGCACTGATGCAGAGATGTAAAATTCCCCAAGGCTGATCCTTTCCCAGTGACCAGCACTGCTGTCGCCGGCCCAGGCTCCCACAGGAGCACTATGCACTGCAGCCCCATTGCAAAGCTCTCCATGAAACACAAAACCTCACTCATAATTCATGGAGCTCCTGTTTTATCATCACTAAGTGAACAGAGAAGGACAAATGTATTTCCTGCCACCAGGAGCAAAACACAGGATTTACTCCTGGGTTTATGTCTTTCCTCCTTCATTGTCCTTTCACTGTGGAAGAGGATTTACTTCGAAGAAAGATTTTATTTAACATTTAATGCTGAGTGTTATTGACTGAAGCAAACAGAGCAAAGCAAATAAACCCCTGTAGTTTTACACAGTCTGAAAGTCTTTCCTCAGGGTTGCTAAGTAGTCCCTTGCTTGTTGCAGTGTAATTGCACTAATTAGTAGCCATCATGGACTCCTCAAAGGAAAACTGGTTGTGAAATGGGATAAGATGGGTTGCTTTTTTGTTTATAATAGCACCTGAGCAGCTGCTCCCTGAGCTACAGCAGCACCCGCTGCCCTTGAGTGCAGTGCTGTGGGCTTGAGGAGTATTTCATCCATCCTGTCCCCATCATTGCCCTTGTCAGAGCCACAGATTTGATGTTCAGCAAAAAGAAAACTGGGAGGATTTTCATTGATTTCAGCTAGGTAATGACACAGCCACAAAGAGTGGGTTTCCTTAATGGGGATATTCTGTATTTGTTGGAAAATTCTTTTGTTAATGTTGTGAAACCAAGAAGATTCCAAACAGCCAAGTTCCAGACTCCTTTCCCCTTAGGACTGTCCCTGCTCTGCCTGTCTTGAAGAGGGCTGGGAATGTCAGAGACCAGAGCACTCCATGGGCTACAAGAGGCCATGGTACCCAGTTTTACTGCAATACATGTTCAGAGTAGGACAGCATGTTGAGGCCACAGAGATGCATTGATCCACAGTGAGTGTAGTATGCCATGGGCTCTCCCCGTTTGCAGGTCAGAGGCACCTCTCCTCTCCAGCACATGGCCATTTTGAGCTCTGGGCTGTCACCACAGCTCTGCCTGTTCAGGAATTTAGCTGCTTGCAGGGTAAGGAGAGGAGAGGCTGTGCCACCAGCAATATCACCCTGTCCCTGCAGCAGCCCTGACAGCCTCCGCATAGCCTTCAGCACAGGACAATCCTTTCCTCATTCATCACCTCTGTATGCACATGCCCCTGCCCATTTCATTGCAGATGTCATGTTTTGCCTAGAAAGGTTGGACCAGATGATCCTTGAGGTCCCTTCTAACCTAGGATTCTGTGATTCTATGATTCAGACAAACTTCATGTGGAAGATAAAAAGCCTTATCATCCCCCCCTCCCTCTTCTGTAGGCTTGCTGTGTGTGATTTCCCTGCTTGCAGTGAAGTTGTTTTTGCTGTGCAGTGGTGAGCTGGGCTGCAAGGCAGACCCCAGCCATTAGGAGAGGTGGCTCTTCTGCAGAAGCTGCAGATACAATTTCTTTGTAGGACTGGAAAACAATGAGCTTTCAATCAGGCCAACATCTTCTATCAGGCTCTCAGGTCTGCGTCAGGGGGAGATCCGGCTCCAGCTGCACGGTGCTGTGATTCAGGGCAGGAAGCACAAAACAGCACACCCAAAGGGAAGCACTGGAGGAATTCATGGGGACAGAAAGCAATTGAATGGCCTGGAACATGTCCAGGTCCTTGGGGTTGTCACCCTGTCTCCTCCATGGCTTTGACAAGTACATGCGGCCTGGGTCTCTGTGCTGTCTCCTCTGAGAGGTGCCGTGCAGGACAGAGGGAACGCAGCAGTGTGAAGTGGCTCCTTGGTGCTGGTTTCAGACACTTTGGGAGCTCTTGCTGTGGCAGTGCCATGGATGGACTCCATATATATATATATATATATATGTATATACCTATATATATGTATGTACTCCTGTGAATTTGAAGCGACCTCTCAGACCATTACTAGGGGATGCTATATTTATCCTAATGCTGACACATCTTTAAATAGCACAGTTACATTACAAAGTCTCTGTTTAAGGAGTTTACCACTGTCACTTTCACTGAGTGTAGTTCATTCAAAGCAGTTTGAAAAGGAGCAGAGCCTCCCTAAGCACTGCTTTGATCCCACTAACATTTTTCTGACTAGGAATAGTTGCCAGAGACTCTCCCTTCTCTGTCAAGTCGTTGTTACGCCTCTTCTGTAAACATTTTCTCCCCTCTTTGTGTTTTCTTTTGCCTTCCCAAACCACCTCTCCTACCACCTTCCAAATCCTGCTGAACTGCTTTTAAATTCCTCATGGTCCCCCTTCTTCATCACAGCTGTTTGGCAGACACTGCCCTTGACTGCCAATCACATGGTTCCCCATCTTGGAGTAATGACTTATTTCTAACTGTTGGAGAAAGGAAGACTCTGGGGAGACCTTACTGTAGTCTTTCAGGACTTAAAAAGGAGCTGTAAGAAAGATGGAGAAAGACATTTAACAGGTCTTGTTGTGATAAGATGAGGGGTAATGGTTTGAAACAAAAAGAGGGGAGATTCAGGATGGATGTGAGGAAAAAATTCTTTACAATGAGGGTGGTAAAATGCTGGCACAGGTTGCCCAAAGAGATGGTGGGTGCGCCATCCCTGGAGACATTCAAGGCCAGGCTGGATGTGGTTTTGAACAACCTGGTCTAGTTGAAGATGCCCCTGCTCATTGCAGGAGCTTGGACTAGGTGATCTTTGAAGGTCCCTTCCAACCCAAACTATTCTATGATTCTATGATCCCTTGAGAAGGATGATTTCTCCTCTTTGGCTAGGGTCCCCTGCTCCAGTATTGGAGGGCCATCTGTTTGCAATGTGAGTGATAGAAAACTGTAGCCTTTTTCTTTCCCTAATTTCTCCTTCTTGCTGGCTCTTCACACTTAAACTTGGCTTCTGCTAATTTATAACAATGATGAATGCATCTTTAATCGCACGAGCACTTTGCACGTAGCCCTGGCAGCTGCCGGCTCTGACACCGTGCTGCGCTTGGGGAGCTGCTGCCAAGGCAGAGCAGCGGCTGCTGGCCAGGCTGGTGGTGAGCACAGCCCCGAATTCAATGCTCTGTGCATTTCCCAGTCTCTTTCTTTTTCATGTGCTTTTATTTATATTTTGACCACGTTATCTTTTCATGAGAGCCATGTCACCAAATGACAGCCTAAGCGGTCAGCAGCACCAACATAATACCATCCGGAGGAAATGAAATAGAATTGACGGCTTTTGTGGTGGTAAGCAGTGGCCACAGCAGCTTTGCAACCGTTTTTAGTGATAGTGCTTTCTCTGGAGAAGAAAGAAGGAAGAATCTAATAAAGCTACCTGATGGAAGGAGAAACCCGGTTCATGGACTCAGCTTCACTACCACTGCAACTGGTTTGGGTTGCATGAGGATCACATGAGGGCAAGCTGATTTTAAGTCCTTGGACCCCTTTTATAGGCAACAGAGCTTTCAGTTTGTTAAACATGATGCTGCAGCACAGCTGGCAGTGGAGAACGGGAAGCACGTGGCCAGCCCTGCACTATGGCTCACTTCCTAAGGGGGAAAGGAGCTGCGAAAACGGCCGCTGCTTTGTTTTCTGACTTACTGCCACACCTGAAGTGATGGGAAGCACCATAACTTCTCATCATGATTATATACCCTGTTCTCCACCCCATGTTGCCCTGGGCATAACTGTTGTCATGTGGCCGTGTTCTCTTCATCCCCAGCATGGGTTTGTAACTCCCACAAGCTTTTCTTCTAAGCTGCTGCTCAGTCTTTGCTCTTCTCCTCTCTGGGACCCTTTTACTTGGCCCTTTTCAGTTTAGTTTTGCTACGAGCACAAGTTATGACCAGAGCTCTGTCTTTGCACAGCGTTGCAGTTAAACTTTCCCCTTGTTTTAGAGAACACATGGTTTTGCTTAGCACTGGCTAAGGAATTACAAGCCGTATGTCTTGAATATGTATCTGCCAAGGTAAGTAATCTCTGCTGTGAACTCGAACAATCAAAGCTCGTGCTTATTTGTTTTCCTATGTATAGATTTACCAGCTGCTGGTCTCTAACATTTATTGATGTTTACTTTTTCCTAATCAAGACGTCATTGCCGTGTTGAACCAGGCAGTCTGGCAGTGGGTAGCGGGGCATGCTGCGAGGCTTTTCCACCGCCCGGGGCAGCGCAGCCCCCCTGCATGGCGGCAGCAGGCTGGGGCAGGATCTGAGGATCTGGCAAGGAATCACAGTTTACTGTTTCCAACAAATCTAGTGGCGGAAGGGGGACCTTCAAATGCCAGGGGATCCGCAAAGAAGTGACTGGGTATTTTACATCAGCTCTTTGGAAATGTGCAACATGGTTGCTTGAAGAAAATAAGGGAAAGCCTGACTCTAAAGGTGTATAGATTCGTGGGTGTTTTCTGTGATTCACTTTGATTTCTATGTAAGTTACATTCTGAGGAAAAGCCCTGCAGAAGGAGCGTATCCCAGAGCCGTCACATCTGTGTTCACAACACTCATGCTAACTCCAAGGCTTCCGTGCTTACTATATGCTGCTTAGCCCCACCAATGGATTGTATAGCTGTATCCGCACCAGCATCAGTGGGTTAGAAGCAGTGGGTGAGGACAAGTGGAAAGTATTTATGCTGTTTATGATTCAAAACAACAGTTCTCCATACACCTTATTCTGAGTGCTACATGTTTTGGGCCACGACAGATTTACAAAGCCTGAGCAAAAGGAGTTTCACTTATGGTAGAGCTCCTCAGTAAGGGATGAGGAAGGTTTTACTGTAAAAAGGAGTTGTGTTTTGCTGAGCTGCCCTGGCAGCATTGACACAGACGAGGGTTTGAGACCATTTTGTTGGCTTGTAAGAGTTGCTTCTGCAAAAAAAACCAATCTCACACGCTGTCATTTAGAATTTGCTTCCTACCTACTGTCTTAACCTCAGATGTCTAGAGAGAGTAGAGGTATCTAAATTGATACTGCAAGCAGAGCATTCTGTGTGCTCAGGATGAAAAGCAGCAGGTTTGAGGACATGAAAAACTGGCAAAGTCTTTACAAAGGCTTTCTCTATCTCAGAGGGTTTGTTCCTTGACACATTTCAGAAGGTTTCTAGAGCAAGGACAGCGGTGGAGAGTCTTCAGACAGTTTTTGAAGGAAGTTTACAATGCAATTTGGGAGCTGTTGTGGCTTAGCTTTATAGTGCAGAGGAAAAGAGATTTGAAATGTGGGTACTAGCTCATAATCTACTGGCTTAAACAAGCATTTATTTTACTCCTGGGGTTATTTGACGTACATACAGGTATAGAGCATTTTCAAGATCTTTTTAGGGAAGCACTGGGAGCAGCCCAAGGCTCAGCCTGCCCTGCAGCACGGCTGGATGCAGCACCTCACCTGGAAAACCTCAACCTGTGCTCCTGGCACGGTTGCACGTGTCTTGTCTTTGCTCCAGAGACCCATAGGCAAGAAAGAGCTGGCGCAGAGCCTGGCCTGGCTGCATGTGTGAGAGCAGGGCCAAAACCCAGCAAAAGTGCCTTTGGGGAGAGCGGTCACTGGTGTGCTGGGGGGGAGCTGTGCTTCCATTCAGAGGCACAAAGTGATGCTGCTTTTCCTGGCCTGCGGGCACAAGTGTCTTTGGACTGGCAGAAGCACAAAGGATGATGCCTGTGTCCTTATTTTCTAAAGGGAGGTTCAAAACTGGAAAGGGAGAAAAGAAGGGAAGTTTGTGGTTCCTTATCCCTCAGGGAGGAGCTGGTGCTCCTGGGAATGAACAGAAGGGAATGCTGCCCTAACCTGCTACACAAAGTGGGACAAATTATAGAAAAAACCCACCAAGTGCCACAGAAAGAGCCTTGGAACACAGATACTGCAAATCTCTGCTCACCAAAGCTCCCCATGTCATGACCAGGGAGCACTCAGAAGCCTGGCTTCTGCCCAGCTTGTTCAGAGGCTTTCCATCGATTGATGCAGCATTTACCATTTGGGTTTGGGTTTTGGGTGAGTTTTTTCTTAATCTACCTGGGAGGATTTCTTCAGCTGCATTGGTTCTGAGCACACTCTGAGCTCTTGACCATGGACTCTATATTGAGCACTGAGGTTATTCTGGCTCTGAGCTAAGCTGAGCTCCACAAACACTCAGGGCATGGCGATGCCAGCACAGCACTTGAACCTGGAGTTTGAAAATAGCCCAGACGGAGGCTGAGAGATGAAAGGAGCCCACGGCATGTCCACCAAACACAAACCCTTTAATGATGCCAGGGGGCTGGGGCTGGACCAACAGCTTTGTGAGCAGAGGGTGATCTAGTAGCCAGTGTCATGAATAGACCGCTTGTAAAAAGGCTTACGTGCACTTTGCACAAGCAAAGGAGACTGCAAGGAAAAACAACGTTCAATGAAATCTTTTAAAGAGCTCTGCTTTTTTCAGTCCACATTTAACATTTTAACTGTTAAATAAATGCTACGAATTTGATGCCTCCAGATTCAAATTCACTCCATTACAGACGCACACAGAAAGAGTAAGCGAAAAACTCGCTTGGCTTGATTTTCAGGTAAACTTAGACTTCTTCACTGCTTTTTTCCTGGCTCTGTGTTAGTGGAAAGACGATCCTGTAACACATTCTTGCAGCCTCACAACAGTATCAGTGTTTTTACTAACAGCAGTGGATAACTTAGAGAATAAACAGTTTTTTCTATGCATTGAAGAACTAGCTACCTCTGTCATAAAGAAACACACGTTTCTGATTCAGAACAGGATATTCTCCAGAGCAGAAAGATCATTGAAGAGCGGTAGGGGAGCTCCTGTCTATGGGGTTTTGGGCTTCCATAGCTGGGCACATCGAAAAAGTAGACAAGGGGTTAGAATAGACTAGTTCAGTTGGAAGGGACCTAAACCCATCACTTAGTCCAACTGCCTGAGAGGAATCACAGCTCCATGTGTTTAGCCCTGCTAGGATGGTGCGAAGCACCACTTCAGTGTCTCAAGGGAATTCCTTGAAGAGGCTTTAATGACAGGCAATCTGTTAGTGTAGTAAGATGATGTCAGTATTTTCCAGTGAACCAGATTAAATTGCTGAGCTACTGATGGGAACTGAACCTGATGCAAAGTTGTGAGATTTTTTTCCTAAAACCAAACAAATTGGGCTTCTGGAAAAGGTACTTGAAAGTGGTGCCAAGCAACAAGCAGGTATAAATACTAAGAGAATCAGCCTGGGCAAGAGCGTGCGATCCAAAGCCATAAACTCAGAGGAAGCTCAGCTGTGTTTTATGGCTCTGAAATGACTGCAAAACAATATAAACACGCCTTGGTTGACTTTAACTCTTTGGAGAACTGCATCCATCTGTCATGGCAGCACTGATCCTGCCTGAGCAGGAGGAATCGTTGGCAGCATTTGATGCAAGCTTAAATCCAACGTTTTGTGGACACAGCTGTATTTCTGGGGTACCCACACTCTAGGCTCTTCTCTAACATGCAGTTTGTCCATCTGCTCAAAACCAAAACCCTGAGACACTAAACCATAAACCCCATAATTCTTTTCCCTTTCAGTTTTAGAGAAATGCATCTAAGGAGTGTCCACAGCTTTTCTCTCTGGGCAGTTTGCCTCTGCCTTTGCCAATTGACTCTTCAACTCTAGAAGTAGGAGATATCGTCTCCCCCAGAGGACTGATGCCAGTTTTCATGCCCTCTTCTTCTCTTACTCTCTCAAAAGAAGGATCTGGCATGGCTGATATTATGTTTTTAGGATGCAATTCTTGTTACTTTCGGTGTTTTTCTGTGCACACAAACTGTCACAGAGTGAAGTCTGTGTTCCTCCTGCCTCTAATGAGATAAGTAACATGATATTTTGTGTTCTTCTGCCTGGTTGTCTCCCTCTTACAAATAAGGCAGAAGCAGAGTCCATTTAGATGCGTGTGTTTGGATTTTGAGTGGTTGATTGTCGAGAATCTGTACCTGGGATGGTCAACAGGAGGTTATGAGCGCTGTGGAGACCTGTTTTTCAGAAAGTGGGTGCTCAGCTCTTTTGTCAGAATGGGTACCCTAAAACTTAATGAGCCTTTTAAACATCTATGTGAGTTTTTGTGAGGTATCTTCCTACCAGGTTTGTTTGCATTTGCACACATGGCCTTGCTTTAGAAACAAACACGCCAGATACACCTACTTTTACTGCTGTGGCGGGGATGCTGGGTCTATCAGCGTGCGCCTATATTACAAGGTAGTGCTGTGCAGAGATTTGAGCTATGGCTGAAGAGGCAGCTCAAGCTCATCCTGTGCTAATTAACTCCTCTGAGGATGAAGCCTGCCAGGCAGGGAGGGTTGACAGCCCTGCACTGTTCTAGCACTGAGGGACTTTGTTCAGCTCAGGTGTTCCTGCACGAAGCGCAGTGGCTGAGCTGCCCAGGAGCTGCAGGCGCCGTTTGAACTCGCACGGAAACCCAGGTCACGTAGTGGGAATCAGTTCACTCCCACAGACCGCTGGCAGACGCCCCGGCTCCCAGAGTTTGCTATATGTTACCATGGAGAGCATTAGCTATTTCTGGTTTGCCTCTTGTTGCTTTTACAGCAGTGATGCTGAGGGCAGGGGGGAAAACCCATGTGGTCAGATAAGGCAGCCACTCTGAAATGCACAGGAGAGAGGAGTCATGCTTGTGCTGCCTGTCCTCAGCCACCATCTGAGGTACAAGCACTTGGCAACCAGCAATAACCCACAGGTGCGTTTGTGAAGATCAGTTCTGTGTGATAATTCAAGCTTCACTTACCAGCTACATGATGAATGTATCCAGTTATCCCAGCTCTGCATCAAGCAGCATAGAGCCTGTGAATGAAGAGCTGCTGGGCATGCAGCCATCCCGCAGCGTAGCCGAGAGGGGCAGTGGATGCAATGCTAATTGCATTGCGTTGGATGATCTGTTGTTGCCTGAGAAGAAGTCAGATTGGGCGCACAGTGTGGTGTTAATTGTCAGATGAAATTCCATGTTTCTGGGGTCAGGGGCAGGGAGCAGGAAGATACCACCCGCTCTTCCTAGCAAGTGTGGAAATTCCAGCTACTGCAACAGGCGGGTGACATGAGTGCATAATCCTCCCATAGAGCTGGCTGTGCAATTCTGCTCTTTCATTTCAGACCTTAGATGAGGTCAAACAGGAGTTTGGTTAAGGAAGAGCTGAAGCCAGGTTTAACTGCAGCACTGTTAAGCCTAACATCCCTAAGCATCCCTAAGACTAACATTGCAGGGACCAGGATTCACCTCCATCTGAGATGGGCTTGAACAGGCGCAGGTCTGCAAACACTTGGGGTAATTTGGGAATGACTGAGCTAGGAGGTGGTGGGATGATGGGGGGAGAGCCTTTCTCTGACCTCTCTCCAATGAAAATCCAAGTCATGGAGAAGGGGATTAAATTAGAAGCTCTGATAACTCATTTCCCTTTAAAAACTGAATAATTAAATTACCACTGTGATTCGAGATTGCTAATACAAAACAGAGCAGGCAGTTTTTTGGAGAGGCAGTGTTTGGTTTCTGCACCCTCTGGCACTAAGGCTTCCCAAGCAGGGACCCAAAATTGCCCAGGCAACTTGCAAAGGAAGAGCAGCAGAGCACTGAGTGCTGGGAGGGAAGGAGGCACTGCTGAAGCAGCTATGTGATGCTTAGTTATGAGCCTCTTTTGACAGAGATCTTACTTCTAACTGCTGTTCACACGCAGACTTGATGTAAGAAGAGAGGAGTGAGGCAGAGCGGGGCTGATTTATCAGAAGATGAGAGAATAGGGAGGTTTTTTCATAATAATAGTTTCATGCTTCCATTCCATCTCTCAGCGGTGCAAACCTTTGAAACCAGCTGACTAAAAGTTCAGCTTGCTTCAGTGTGTGTGTTTTGCCCTCATTCAGGGCTGTGCCTAGATGTAAATCCATGGCAAAGCTGGCCCTTTTGCAGCAGGCAGGATAGGGCCCTTGCTGCTCTACCTGAGGCTGAGCAGCTCTCACCGCTGTTGGCAGCTGCCGGCTCTGCCATGGGTTTATAAAGTGCTGTTCAGCTGCGGTCAGGGCTCACCTGTGCTTTATAAATACCTGTTCTCTGCCAGTGCGGGACTGGGGCTTTGAGTCAGCAAACAGGTTCATCACATGCTCCATCATCCCCCAGCCCCTTACAGAAGTTAAGCATCTGCTTATTTTTAAGCTTGCGTTTATGTATTTAGGGAGAGAGGACCTGGAGTGGCATTGCCAAGGGATTGCCATGACCGGGTGCAGTAGCTCTGGCTCTTGCTGCCTACCCAGAGCTCCAGGTGAGCCCTGGCCAAGGTGCCTTCTGCTCTAATGCTTCTAAAGAGTGACAGCCCAAAACTGTAAATATGGGAATAAACACTCCCACAAGTCATCTGCTGGTAATTTACAGTTGAATCAATTCGTTTTAATCCAAAACCAGCAGTCATTCAGCCTCTGAAGACTATTGAATATTTTACTTGATATCATAAGCAAAAGGATTGCAGGGCATGTCTTTCCCCCAACTGTTTTATTTCACCAAGAGCATTTAGTGCTTTGCCAAATTCTGTCTCTGAGGGTCACTGCAAATGTGTTCTCCTTCTGCTTTTCATATAGCACTGAAAAGTGAGCTGTGGTTGTGTAACTCGTTAACTATTCTTGCAATTTTAGCTTGGAGGCTTCTCTTTTTTAATGCACACATATAGCTTGCTCTCACAGACTTATCCCCCCCCCCCCCCTTAAAGAATAACTGGACGAGCAACCTGTGCAGTGCTGCCACAACAGATTGCCACCTGAAATAATGGGGTTTCTCTGGGAAGCCAGAGCAAACAAACCAGTCAGATTTCTTTGATGTCTTGATTAGGAGAGGCAAGTGGTCAGCCTTCCAGCTGTCACCATGGTCGGCTTTAAATACGAAACCTTTTTTCCAGATCACTTTCCAATACGTTGCTTCCTATCTGAAATATCTGGTAGTCCGGGTGATCATTTCTCCGCATGTCAGTAATGGTAACCAGTTGCTTAACAACAGAGGAGGAGGTACCAACAAAGCGAACAAGCTTACCCAAATCGCACTGGAAGTTATTTAGTGTCAGACAGTGATTCCTCCCTCTCAGTACTCATCCAGCCCACTGCAGGAGATGGCCCCAGGCAGTGTGTCCCTTTGTCTGACTTTATCATCTTTTTGACAAGCATTTTCTCTCATGGCTGCGTCCAGGACAGTGATCAGGGGCTGTACCTGGGTTTTGAAGAGCTGCACAGCAAGAGCTGTAGCCATACACAGGGTGAAATCCCAACCTGTTTCCCTGAGGGGCTGCAGAGACCAACGAGGCTGTGTGGGTACTCCAGTCCTCCATGAAAAAGGTCTCAGGCATTGCTTGACTCCATTCATAAGCTAGACTGCACAAGGCGTGCTTCGTACTAAAATTATATGAGAAAACAGCAAATGGATGTTGTGTGATTTATGATGTCTTCATTTATCTTTTTATTTTGCCTTAATGTTGAGGAAAGACCTTGGTAGGAAACTGTAATATTATGCAGCTGGCTATGAGCACTGTTGGGCTCAGCGTCTTTTGCCATGTTTGATTCTTAGCAGCTGCTCAGCATTAGTTAATTATCTCCTTAGAAGAGGGATTTCTATTTTTACAGGATGACTAGGAGGCTGATGGAAACGTGCAAGAGAGCAGAAACCCAAATATTTAGGCAGACCTATAAAACACTTCCCATAGCCAACACCACAGCTGCAGCTAAGGCTGAGCAGTCTCTGTTTGCTTTCTGGGTGATACATTTTTCTGAAGGGATAAGTTGCTGGAACAGCTTGAAGCGAGCATCGCCCTGAGTCACACTGCAGTACAGACCTGCACTGAAAACCAGCAGCGGGGCAGTTCTGCTTCACAGAATTATTCCCAATTGCTTGTTCTTGTCCTCGTGTTGGGTAAAGTCTCATTCTGCTTTAATGCTGCCTTGGGCCCCATCTAACATAGGGTGCTGTGGACAGTGCTGTAGTGGATGTTCTTACAAGCACAGGCAGAGACCAGCAGGTTGTCTGTAGCGAGGGACAACTTTCTGGGAGCAGAAAACCCGGCTCACTTGGGTGGCTGTAAGTCTCAGCGCGGCTTTCCTTCCTCCCTGAACACGTTCCAGGGCTGTGGAAGGTTTGGCCAGTGTTCCTTGGCCGGCGCGTGGATGCTCAGCTCCCCCATGGAGAGCAGTGTGGGCCCCGAGCACGTGACAGCACAGCTCATGCACTCAGGATTTAAAAAATACCTATAGTTATTGCTGCAAAGTAGGAAGCGAAGTCCAGTCCCGCTTGATCTTTCCCTTCCTTTCAGCCTTTTTCACTAATAGGCACGTGTAAGTGATTAACGCAGCTGCGTGTGACTGTTCCCTGTTGTTTGTGCAACCCTCAACATGTGCTTTATCTTCCGAGTACGAGGTGGACGTGTTTGGCATTTCGTACACAACGGACTTTGCCAGCCTGGCCGGCGCTCAGCCGCGCTGGTGTCACACCAACACAGCTGCTGCCACGGCTCCCAGCTCCCCTGGGACTGACACTGGGCTCACTGTTGGAGGGGATCACTAATTCTGCTAATAAACCCTATGTTAACTTGTGGCCTTAATATTCAAGATAAGCTGGTTCTTTGTCTGTGCTGTACAGATACGATCTTTGCTTCTCTTCTCCTTTATTAACAGCGATGCCTGACAGCTGTTGGTGCAGGTTTTGTCTTCAGCATGCTCTTTTGACCCCCTAGGTCCCTACCATCCATCAGCAAGTCCAGATGGATCCATGTCAATTGCCAAAACTGAGGATAGAGGGGAAAATCAACTAAAATCTTAGAAAAACTTTCAATATACCTAAAGAAATCCCCTTTTCTTTGAAAAACATTTAATAGAAAGTTGGATCTAGGTTCCATATTCTGTCCAGCTGGCCGCCAGTTCACAAAGTCATCCAAACAGCTGTATTGAAACCATGTTGTTGACAATGCTAATCATTTAACACATCACATGAGTTAAGAAATAACGCATATATCACAGAAAAGAAATGCATCACATGTATACGTTTTATGAAAGGCCAGGTTGTACGAGGCTTGAAGCAACCTGCTCTAGTGGAAGGTGTCCATGCCCGTGGCAGTGTGTTGGAACTGCATGAGCCTTAAGGTCCCTTCCAACCCAAACCATTTTATGTTTCTATGATTGTATGAAAATTACAGGAAATAAAGTTGGAATGTGTGTGTAGGTATAAAGATAGTGAGAAACGCTGCCATGTGCTCAGGTGAATTTCAGGCAGATTTTTAGTCTTGAATCAAAAGAAAAGGGACACATTGCACTCATCTTGGAGTGACCAGGAGCTTAGGTGCATGTACCTCATTCATCCATCTCTTGGCAGGTTACACAAAACTGAAGAAATCTGAGCTTTGGACATGGCCAGTTTCAGAGGCCATGGATGAGCCACTTGCTGTGTGGCTGACTCTTACCTTGATTATTTCCTATGTACCTTTTCCCTTGATGGGTCTTTTTGACCAGACGTGCACAAAACCCTGCTGTGTGCTAAGGCACACTGTGGCTCAGCAGAGGCCCTGCGAAGACTGGTGGCATTGCTGGATCTCCTTGGGGTTGTTTGCATAACTTACTTCATGCTCTTTAGATTCAGAGTGCTTGTTTTGATCTTTGTTTTAATAACACTTTGAAGTGTTGATGCATGACGCAGTTTCCTACAGCCTCATAAGAGGTACAAGATGATAAAAAAAAATATTGTTGGTTTTAGGATTGGTTGTTGGGTTTTGGTTTTTTCTTTTCCTAAAAAGACTGCTTTTTGGGGAAAAATGCTGTATCTTTGAGGAAGATTGTTTCTAGGTTTATAAAAGCTAAGCATGGATGCAAGCCTGGGCAGTGTTACACTAGAAGAATGGATAGCACAGGTCCCGCTGGACCAGGGAGCTCCTCCAAATGGAGCAGAAATGTGGTAGTATACAAGGGCATTTAGTGGAAAATGTACCATAACTTAAATTATTTGGTTTATTTCTTTTGGGGGCTGGAAGTCTGGAAGCTATTTAACATTTCCCATATCCCTCTGTTAACCTATGGAAAGAGCATCAATGCACAACTGGGAGCTGGAGAAGATCCACTGTGTGCAAAAAGCCATGGCAGAAACTAAATGCCTAGACTGAAACAGTCTTGTGCTGGCAAAACCAAGATGGTTACGGTTTCTTTTCTAGCTTATGTGCTCCTGGGACATGTGTAAGCAGCTGACAGTCTATAGTCCATAAAAAGGCAGGTAAGCATTATCAGGGGTTGAAGCACAGTTATCTGACCTTGAGTACCACAGGCTACCATGCCTGTCCTCTTACCCTGTTCTGAGCTTTCCCACGTGGAGACACCCACATTTCTTTGCAGTTTGACCCAAAGCACATCTGTGCTTCCCCAGGCCTCTCGTGTGGGTTCATCCTCCAGGCCTACACCTAAGAAATACAAGGAAATCTGGCAGGTCCTATAATATGGGAAAAAGAAGTCACACAGCTTCACAGTGCTCAAAGAAAGCCACATGTTAAGTAGCCTACTGCATTGGTCTGAAAGGACAAATGGGGTCTCCCCATCAAAAGGCTCCTCTTTCCTATCTGTTGGACCACAAAAACCACGCTGAAGAAACACAGAGCAACACCTGTGGTTCTCCAGGGGTTGTTTTTCAGGTTGCTAGAAGAGGAAAGTATCACAGCAGCATGCAGGTCACTGTGCACCTATTAAATTAAAATCTTTGTGCAAAATAAGCCTTAAAATGTGAAATTGTGTTTGTGTTTAGAAACAATAGTAAGTGATAGAGATGCATGCTGAAAATATAGAGTAGAAGCAGTAGTTTAATAGCTGGAAGGCATGGTGATGGGCAAAGCACTAACCCTAACCATCTGTGCCCAATACCCAGAGAATAGGGATGCCAGGGTGACATGAACCCCCTTCTCCAACCTCCATCTGTAACTTGGTGGCCCTGTTGTGTCCATTTTAACTGGCCAGGGAAGTGTCTTTCTGCTCCTTTTAGCCAAATACACTCTCTCTACAACATAGGGGTGGGAAACCATAAAGGATAAATGAGACTTGATACACCCTGCCTGGGTCCTTCACTGCCACTGATACCTAAGTGGAGACATTGGCAATGGCAGAGAGCTCTGATCTTGTTGCTTGGGCTTCTGCACATGATCTGCCCTCACCCAGAAGCTGCTGAAGCTGTTGCCTTTGGTATATTCACTTGAGAGCATCAACTCGAGTGGTACTGTCTAAGGCAGATCAATGGCTTATCTACTCTGCCAGCGGGACCTGCTGTAAATGCAACGAACCATAAATATCCTTTTCATAAACTAAAAAAGTTTCCACCTAAGCATAAGTGTGATGTCTTGTTCCTCTCCTTGCTCTGGGCAACTGTTTGGATCTTCGGAATGAGGTGATCAGGTATTCTGGAAATTGAATTAATTTCCAAATGCAAGCAGTGTCACAGAGTAATTCGGAGACAAGGAGTTAAACTTGCTTCCTTTTCCTTCGTATTCGAGTTCATTTTCATTGTGTACAG
Source organism: Loriculus beryllinus (assembly GCA_039877255.1). Classification (NCBI taxonomy): domain Eukaryota; kingdom Metazoa; phylum Chordata; class Aves; order Psittaciformes; family Psittacidae; genus Loriculus; species Loriculus beryllinus. The sequence continues at coordinate 6,409 of JBCJKH010011526.1, read as the reverse complement.
AGCATATCTGAGATAAACTTTGCAGTAAACATGCATCAGTACCAGATTCTGCAAGGAAGCACATTTTTGTCCTTTCTTTTTTCCTTAAACAAGGGGTTTTAATGGATCCTTTTCTAATTCTCAAGGTCATTGTTAAATATTTTGAATAGTTGGTCAGATGCCAAACCATTTTCTTTGCCTGCCTTTCTCCCCTTGGAGAATTACTGCAGACAATGAAATGTGGCATCTTCAACATTAATGTCAAAGAGAAACCTACCATGACAAGCAGTTTTGTATCTCAGGAACTTGACTGAAGTTTTATGTTGTATTGAGTAGGATAAAGAGTCTCACAGTGCATTTAATCACCTGATCTCTGCAGCATCCTTTACTGCAATTATTATATTCTAGCTTTTATTTAACAGGGAAAAAGATCACGTTTCTGTGTTTTGTATTAAATTTGGGCTGAAACCATCTGCAGTCCTCAGAAATACGTGGACGAAGCAAATGAATACAGTAATAAGACTTGATTGCCCCTTGTGCCATTCCTGTGAGCACATACTGTGAAGTGAGAGGAGAAGAGTCCTTTTGGCAAAGTGGGGCAGCACAGAAACCTGTGTGTGACTGCCCTCAGTTCAGCCAGGTTTCTGAACCCATGTGGTGCACAGGCAGTGCAGAACCAACCCATGTAAGACAGCACTTAGGGCTGAGGACAAATTGCGCATGTATTGGTGTCTGCACTGAAAGCAGGTTGCTCTTTGTGTTTGTTGCTCTTTGCTTTTCAGATGCTCCCTCTGATGCTTGAAAATTATGCTTAAACCTGCAAATTACGATTCTCAGCAAAAAAATACAGGTTTAATACAGTCTTAGCTTTTTTTAACTTCACAGCTTTAGCTGTTCCAAATGCATTTACCTGATGAGTTTATATGTGACTGTGTTTGTTTGGAGGCAGCATATTTTGGCTCCCTAGATATTATTTTGCAGTGAGGATCAACATTTCTAAGCATGTATTTCTACAACAAGTAAATAATGTGAAGGGGACAGTGAAGTTCACACATTATCAGGTGGTTGCATAGAGCCATCACTCAGTCCCACAGGCAGCTGGAACGATGCCTTCTCGGTGCTCTGAGCAGTTTTGGGGTATTGGCATGGCTACAAACTGGCAAAGCATTAGCAAGGAGACAAAAGGCAGTGTCTGCAAACCTGGCTAGCTCAAAGCCTGGCTGCTAGAAACAGTAATGCAGAGATGGTGCTCATGAAGCATATTGCTGGGATGTGCTTTCTTTATGATCCCTTTTCTGGCCTATTCAGTATTTGTTTTACACAACTGCCTCCAACATCTGCTTTTCATCTCTGCTCTTTATCCATGTAGGTATTCGAAAATGCCTTTCTTCTTTCAGCTGCTTTACGTGTCTGTGTCGTCGATGAAACATGCAGCTAATTGAAAAAAACCTCTTTTAAAAAGAGGTTATTGCATACTTTGCACACAAGTAATTAAGGGAATAATGACAGCTGCCTTCCACATAAAGGGAAAAGATGGGGGAAAATAGCAAGGTGAGCCTGAAATTTGTCAGGAATCTGAAAGCAGGCTAAGCCCATTCTGTAGCTTCAAATTGAGAACTTTTCCCACTTTTTTAACCTGACAGCTTTTGAGCTCTTTTCCGAGCCTCCAACCTCTCCCTTCTTCACTTGGAGCAATTAGGACCCAGGCTGTAGATCAGACTTTTAGCCCAGAATCCATCTCCAGAGCATTGGGCTTCCTGAGTGAGCAGCTTCTCCTGGTTAAGCATCTAGCCTTAATGTGAGAAACCCCCGATTCTTTGGCTTTTGTCATCGGTTGGCATGAAACCATTGCTGAGCAGCCCTGCTGCCCTATGACAGCGGGACTTGGCAGCTCTGCCTTACCCAGCTGTGATTAGGAGGCTTGCAAGTGCAGGGGGCTGTGTTTAAGCAGCTATTCCATACCAGTTTCAGCCTGCAATTGTCTTCCCTTCCCTTCTCCTCCCCAAGAAACACGAGGTTATTGCTTTTGGATAAAGGAGACCGCAGTGCTGAGGCATTTCTCAAAAAGCAAACACAACTTCTGACCTCAGCAAGGAGCAGAGTTTGTCTGGATTGAAGGTCAGCAACTCCACAAGATGTATGGGCTAGAGGCACTGATGACTCCTCTTTCTGATACTCGGTACGACATCCTCAGAGAAAAGCCCTTTTTTTTCTCAGAATATCCCTTTCCTTTTGATGTTTTCCCATCCTTTTTATTTACCTCCTTGAACAAAGCCTGCCCTTTGAATAATATCCCTCCATGCTACGTACCTATACTTCTGTGACTGAGCTGCTCCTCCATCCTGAATCAGCTATGGAACAGGCAAATCTGCATTTTCTCACGTAGATATCAACTGTGAGGGTAGCCACTAAGCCCCACGACTGCCTTTTGTTGGGCAGAAAGCACTCCCACATTAAGGTGGGGTGGTCTGAAGCAGAACCAACCCTTCCAGCCTGGAGAGCAAACAGGGTTTGCATCCCGTCCTCCACCTCACCTGCCTCTGAGCTACCTGAGAAAACAGTGCATTGTACAAAGAGATTGGGGAAAAGCTGCCAGGTCATGGCTTTGTCTGATGTCTAAAAGGCATTCAAGGTTTCAAGGAGAGAAACATGGAGAAAAACAGTTGGGATTAGGGTCTGCAAGTCCCAGAGGTCCCAAAAGCAGCTCTGCAGTAGAGCAGCATTGAGGTCTGTGTTTGCGTGTATTCATGCTAGGAATGCTAGCAGGCAAAGGAAAATCTGATGTGTTTGTGCATGTTTGTAGAGCTGAAAATGTAAGCTATGGTACAGTATCTGCTTATGGTGTGACCTCTTAACCTGAGGGGTTTTTCCTGTTCTGGGGTGAATTCCAGCAAACCACTGTGCTGCTGTGTTTACAAGGAAGATGCCTGCTTTCCTTGTTCTCATGGCCACAACATGTCTCGTTACAAACCCTCTCTGGGAAAAGCGAACTAGTAAGCACTGCTCACCCCGGTGAAGCTGCAGAGGATAAATATTCCTACTGCCCTGCTGAAAAAGAGAAGAAATGAACTAAAATAGGATTCAAATAATTATTTGCTACCTTCTCTGTTTATGCATCTGTCCTGAATTTTAAAACCTCAAGGTGCTCGGTTAACTCTACCCAGAACCATGGAGGAGGCAGCCCCGGAGCACCAGGAAGGATTTAGCCCACTTTGGGACTCGGCTGGCAGCCGGACACACACAAACCACGATTCCAGAGGGATGCTGGCTCCCCACCGTGGCAACAAGCATGATTTTAGCTGTGAGTGTGTCAGTGGAGGCAGCCCAGCACCACGGAGGCTGCAGCAGGGTGGAAAGGCGATGGGTTGCCGCTGGCCTTGGGGTGCCGGTACCCCAGCGAGCTCCATCACCCCTCCAGCAGCTGCTGTTACAGGAGCTGTTTCAGCACAGGGCCAGGGTAAATTACAGTTCCTGTAAATGACAGGCAGGGTCCAACACTTCCCAATGGTTACCCGTCTCTGTAAACAGACTTCTGTGTGCCTGGCCACAGATCAGAGCCACGCTAATCAGTCAGTCCAGCTCCGCAGCAAAGCTCCACAGCACATGCAAAGAAAAGCCAAAACCAATATGTTTATGAAATCCAAACATCGCAAATACACTTTATTTACACTGCTGACACTGAAAGGAGAAACAGATGCTTCTGGTTTGGGTGCCTGTCCAGTCTAATCTCAGAAAAACACGGAGATCAGAGGGAGGGGAAAAGGAGAATCAAAATGTACACTCTGTCACATCTCCTGTTTGAACTATTGGAAATCATTCGTGTGCTGCTACAGCAAACGGAAGGGGCTCAGCTTTACCAAACACCCGGCTGCGTCCCTTGGTGGATTGATGCTGTGATTTATATTGTTGGGAAACACCAATCCTGTGAAACAGCCCCATGTAACCGGAGGAATCCCAATGCAGGCCCAGCAAGATGGGCAGTGTGCAAGCTGCCAAAGGGGCTGCAGTTCAGCAATGTCCAGTGAAGGAGCCTGTGGAGCTGAGTGTCACAGGAGGCAGCCCAGAGCCCGCTCCCAGGAGCACAAAGGCTGCAACCAGGAGAGGGCTGCAAGGTGCAAATGTGTTGTACACAGCTCAGATGGGCCCTTGGCACAGGGACTTTTGCTGCATAATTGTCTTTATTGCCATAAAAGGTGGAAATAAGACATGAAGCAACACATCAAGCAGTGCTGACATACTGACTGTCTGACAGAGCAGTGCCTGGAGAGACAGTGTCCAAAACATGGGTCAAGGCAAGAGCCGGCCTCTTCATAGCCCCATCACCTTTTAGACCAGGCATCTGGCAGGGTTTACATAATGAGATTAAAAATCCTCCCCAGAGTGCTGATGGTGATGGAGCGCCTGTGTCTCACAGGCACATCCCTACTGAGTGCTGACCAGCACCATCAGACCAGCCTAAGCCTCTGCCCAGATGCTCTCACATCTGCAGTGGGTCAGTTCTGCACAGCCCTGGGCCTGTCTTTCCTTCCTGATAAACTGCTGTGAGGGCATAAATAATTTGCTGTGGACTCAAACACTGTGCTGTTTCACATGCACTATGTATTGCTTTAATACACAGTCTACCGGAACATGAAATCTGACAGGAGTGAGCACATGCTGTCCCCATCTTTGGGAATTATCCCAAAGCCCTGAGTTAAGCTTTAATTACACCTCATTCCTCTAAGACATATAGATGGAGAAGGCAAACAATGTTTTGGACAAAAGCGTTGCTCACTAAACCCCTAACAGGGACAGCAATGCCTGCTCTCCTTCTCCGACCATCCATGCTGGCACCAGCCTCAGCAAGCAGCTGCCTCGCTGCAGGGCTGTGCCTGAACCAGGCAGGATTAAAACATGAAAACAAATGGCACTAAACATGAAACAAACCCCAAAATGCCAGGAAATAAAGTCATCCATTGTATGAGGTGAGAAGCTGTTACCCTCACACAGCATGGTGGCTGGAGAATCACTCACTCCACAGTGATTCAATCGGGTATGGACCCTCCACATCCCTGCTGCATCCTCTCAGCCTTGTGTGCCTCAGTGCACTGCCCAGCTCTCGGGGTTCAGGCTCCTGGTGCCACATCTGCACCTGCAATCTGGTTTTCCCCTGCTTATTAGAAGATGTATGTGCAGGATGCTGGGGGTGCTGGGTCATGCAGCTGGAATCGAGCACTTTTTCTTGCAAACATCAAGCTGTGGGGTGACTTCCAAGTCACGAAGTCATCTGATACCCTGATAAGCTCCTGTTAAATTGAAAACCATATGTCACAGTGGAGCTTTTGAAGGGCCGTGCCCTGACTGCATGACCCACATTGCTCATGGGTTTACACCCCTTGCAAAAGCAAGGTGAGGATTCATATAAACTGGTTATGTCTGTCCTAGTGCTGACTACTTGCTCTGAGTACCCAGTACTTGCACACCTACACTATGTGATGAGCTTCCTGCCACTGCTCCAGCATGGCCTCCTCTGGTGAGCAAAGCTGGGCAGGATGCTCCTATCTTCCCTGTGGTGTGTGGTGTTCATTCATTGCAAGAGGGCTAAACTCTGTGCTTTGTTTTTTCCTGCAAACACCTGTTACTGATCATTTCCGCAGCACTAATATTCTGAAGTTGGTTGGTGGCGGTTTGGCTGTGTTGATGGCTTTGGCAGAAGGCTGGTGTGCAGGGTTAATCACGGTCCTGGAGGTCACCTTTAGGGGAGTGAAGAGGGACTCTTTTCCCTGTGGAAAAGACATTTTAAGAAAATTAGTCCGATGAGAGGGAATTTTTAGGAATGAAAAAGGGGGATGAAAAAACTCATTTGGCAACTGGAATCACTGTGACACTGTGGTTCTTTCTTTAGGTGGCAACTTTTGTTTTCGGTTTCCAGATGAAAAGAGGAAAAAAAAAATATTTAAATTATGCAGGGCTTTATTTAATTGAAAAGTCAGCTTTTCTCTGAAAACTCCAGAGAAGTTGCAGTCAGCCATGGTACTGCACAAGTGTTGATAGTTAAACATAAGCTCATGCATCACGAAACAGAACATGTGTGCTTTCAGCTACGAAAGTTTCATGATCTAGGTCTTTTGCAAGTAATGCACATTGATTTAACACAATAATAACGCAACAATAACACAATAAAAACAAAATAATAACACAATAATAACAAGTTAACACAATAATAACACAACTTGATTTTCAGCTATTTCCTATATGTTCATTTCCTAACTATCTGTAATTAGGTGGGGGAGCTGAATACTCTCAATGAGCATTAAAATGTAAGAGTTGTATAAAATGCAGGTTTTAAGAAGCAAGGCTCTAATACTGACACAGGCACAGGGTGCCCAGGGAAGCTGTGGCTGCCCCATCCCTGGCAGTGTTCAAGGCCAGGTTGGACACAGGGGCTTGG
>JBCJKH010011524.1:12042-30803 GCA_039877255.1 Loriculus beryllinus | reverse complement strand
ATTGCTCTTATCAGTTCTGTTCCCAAGCTGAAACTCAAAAACACAGTGCTTGCACCAGCTACTAAGAAGGAGAAAAAAATGACTGCTACTGCTGAACCCAGGACAAATATAAACAAGAAATAAGAGTTTTAGGCATGTAGGAGAGGTGCACCATGACACTTATGTTTGATACTCCTCTGCACTGCAATAGCATCTAGGAAGCATTCCTGGAAGACAAATTACTGTATTTTTTCTGAAGGGGAAATGCTGCAGTGTTCACAACTGTTTCTAATGTCTTCTGAATAGAATATTCCATTTGTCTGTCAGTGGGAAGTCCCTTAGTATGCATGGTAGGTTGCAAGTAAAAGAGTCAGTTTAAAATTACTCATGTCTTTGAACAGTGAAAACTAAAATTAAATGAAAAATAAAGAAAACTGCCTTTTTCTTGCATCTACACAGCTATAGATCAAGATTGTTTATTAATCCCCATCTAGTTTTTTCACATCTATGGTTTACTTTGTTGTTTATAACTTAGATACCTAGCATAAGCTGACAGACTTCCACTGAAGCATATCCTGTATGCTCTGCAATTTTCAATTTGCAACTCACACAAAAAAATATACTACTTGTTTACTGATAATACAAAATGAATATAGCATATTTCTACTAATGGAGTGGAAAAAAAGACATAATTGCTTTCTTGCTACTTAGTTCAATAACATTTTAACAGAATACAAGCGCAACATTTTGGTTGTAGAATTTTTATAATTTCAATCTTTCACTTTCTTTCAATTGATTACATCACCACCACAGTTATCAGGTATGTAACTTTTGTCTTATACTGCATGTTGACAAAGTGAGTTGTAGAGCAGCTTTTTAACGAAGTCCGCAAAGAAGTTTTGGGTTCTAATTGAGTAAGCAGTTCTCAGAAATACTCCTTCATGTATTTAAGTCTCTCACAAAAAGTTCTGTAGTTCTCTTTTTTTTTTTTTTTTTTTTTTTTTACATTGAAAAATATTGAAAAAGAAAGGTCAGGAATAAATATTAGGAAATTAAGTTAAAAATCAACAAAAACAGCACCAAAAATAATTATACTAAAATATTACAATCTTGATTGGTCAAGTGAAACAGTGCAATTTGGCTTAAGTCCTTTACCTCAATTTAGCCTTGTCCTTAACAATTCATTGTAAGTAAACTGCCTTTTTAGAACATGAGATTTCAAGACTGAAAGTCTGTTGTAATCCATCATGTTTCTATCATGAACTGTAATGCTAAAAACTTTCCACTGTCAAAGTAACTCACCTTATAACACTGATTCATCAAAGGTTGGAACTAAGATTCTAAAGGGAATTAACCGCTTTACCAGGAAAAGATTCGTTTTGGTAACTGTTTTATGAGCAGGACATTGGTCCTTAATGTTCTTAGGACTGTATTTTATAAATTATCTTTTTCTTGTCATCTTACTGTCACATGTCATGCAACCACTTCACCATTAAAAGTATTCTTTAAAAAGTCGGTGTGTGAAAATACTTTCTATGCTTTTGACCACAGCCGCTGTATCTGCGGCCCTAACTCACATTCTTCCTATCCATCTATGCTTTGAAATAGCTTAAAGGAAAACTTTAGTCCTTCCTTTTGTTCTAAAGCAATGCATATTTTCTACTGTAACTAACGTTAAGCCTGCTACATGTTCTTATATAATTAAAATAGAACTTCAATTTTACCCAATGTACTTAAAATCACAAGGAAGCTAATGTCTCTCTGTATGCACTGCATACATTAATTCCATATTCTCAACAGCATGTCCATACCGACTAAGAAAAAAAAGCATCATGTAGGAGGTACACTATGTTGCTGTCAGCTTCCATGGTGCATGCAAGCAACAGTCTTAGTGCGATTTAGGGATGTGTTGGTCCTTCAGAGCTGGACCCGGAATAAAACTGTCCTGAAAATCACAGACTCCTTGAAAAGTTATTGAGTAAAAGTTTACTAACTGCTCAGTGTCATTTCTTGAGATGCCATTATTTTTATATTTCCTCCCACTTTTTATCTTCCTTTTTGTTTCTGTCGTCATAAATGGTGACAGTTCTTTCATGATGAACACAAAGTCCTCAGAAAAGAAGGAAGCTGTTCAAAAAAACTTTGGTTTTTTTTTTCTCTTGAAGCCTTATACAGAGCTAAATCGGAAGGAAAATACTGCTGTAAAGCAAGGGGAACAAAGTGTGTGAAGATCCACTGTGAGACATTCAGAAAGCATTTTATTTAAGAGTAATTGAGGAGTGCAAGAAAAAGCCTCTCTTTAGCTCTTGGGAACAGGAGTGCTTCTGACACACATCCTTCTGTCCCTGCACTGGTCTCACTGCTGCCTGACTGCCATGGTGATGACTTGAATTCTTTGAAATTGGCTTGGTGCTCTGATTTCTGCAGGTAACAAACTCTTCTGTTGCTTTCAAAAGGAGCTCTTTTACATCTTGAGGGGTATAAAAAGAACATGCTTAAGAGGCGTGTAAGAACTTAAGCTAGACCTATTTAACCGTAGGGTGAATCATACCCCTCTATTTTGTCCACTACAGTGAAGTCACTGCTTGACTGCCTCGTGTCCCATGCATTTGACAGCTGTCACTTTGAATAAAAACTGCTGTTTATTGGACTTGATATTTTGGACACATTCTCTTCCCATTACCTGATGCACTGTTTCATCATACTGCTCCATTGCTGCAACCATATCATTCTCTATTATATTAACTCCCTGTACAATCCTAAAGATGTTCTTATTTTCCAGCTGAAATACCATGTTTGCAGCTTAATTCCAAAACAGAAGTAGCAAAAAGGGAATTTTGTATACACAGCAGTAAACACATAGATACGAAGGATCTTCATCCAATTTTATCTGCCATTATCCATCTTCTTTGCAAAGGGCAGTGAAAATAGTTCTGCCTGCCAGACAGTTCAAAACGTCTTTGTTGAAAGTTGCTGCTGAATTCAGGTCACAGGCATTCAAAGGCATTCAGAATGCAGTGTTGTTCTTTTCATGCTAGCAGGGCAATTAACTAAATCCATATGATCCCTAAGCCTCATTTACTTTTGCTCAAGATACTGCATAGAATATGCAGGCTTGTTCATAGAGCCACAGACAAATTTAGGTTGGAAAGGACCTCTGGAGATCATCTCAACCACTCTGCTCAGAGCAGAGCCAGCTTTCAAATTGCATCTAACTCAAGTCCTTGATCAAGCTGCTCAGGGCTCTTCTAGACAAGATCCAAATATTTCTGAGGTTGGAGATTCCCCCGTGCCCCTGGGGTGCTTGCTGCAAAAAGCTAGTTATAGCACTAAATTTTAAGCAATCCATCTTCCTTTTTCCAGTCTTTGTCTTCTTTTAGTCTCTGTGCTTACCAAATGTGCTTACTAAACAATCTATGAGCAATACATGACTAACAGGCATAACGATTCACTCAATCTTAGAGTAATATCTATTTCTGATAAAAAGCTAGTTAAGAATAACATTACATTTAAATAAACAAGTCTTCCTTAAACACATCATGAAGTTACAAAATATTTACACATCCTGCTTTACTCTTGAATAGTGTTTACAGCGAAGAGGTTACATTTCAGAGTCACATAGTAAAGCTAAGTGTTAGCCATATCTGCTTATCAGTAGATTCTAACGTCCTTGGAAATAAGCCTTGTTAACAACAAACACAGCACCCCTTCTGCCATTACTAACTGGGTATAGTGCAGAAGTTGCAGTTGGCTGCTCAGGCAGCTTCTCAGTCAAATGAAGCCATTTAAGAGGTGACAAATTATTGCAGAAACTCACAAGAAATACTGCTTAAGTTGAGAAGTCCACAGTGTAAAAGCTAAGTGTGAGCTGCACACACATAACATTCTGTGTAAAACATCCATGGGACAACTGCAAAGTTTCACAAGATAGTTTTCCTGTATAAGCAAAAGGACAACAAAACAGGTAGCCTTGTACCTGAAGGCAATACAACCAATGCAGATTACTGATTTTGCTTCCTGAACTTTCACACAGAAATATTTGGTAAAGTGCATGATGAATCATTTCATTACCATTTGGGGATGTATCAGAGGCAGGAAAATAACAAATTCTTCTAGTTCTTTTGTCAGGGGAATTTTAAAGTCTTGTTCAGCAACTTCCCACCTAGTTGCTTAAAATTATCCAGATTCTAATGGGTTTTAGTGTCTTTTTCATTGGCAAGAACAGATGAAAATTAAATGTACAAGATGAAAGTGCCTTTTGAAGTGGAAAATTTACATCCAAAGTGCACTTTGAGTCGAGTGTATTTAGTTTACCTATGACCATCAAACTTCATATGAAAATGAAACAATGGGCTTGACAAAATTTTTATTTGTTCTCTTTTATTTCTGAAAGACCTGTGGGATCTATGCTGTTTGACATACCCATACATTACCTGGAAAACTATGTAAGACAGATCACAGTAATGGGAAGTGCTCAAAATTATAGCTGATTTTGGAGAATCATCCTGAAATACTGAATGACTGCATAGTAAAACTATAGATAAATTTCATTATTGACAAACAAGAGCTAATCTGTAGAAAAAAAATAACCATAATTGTACATGTATATTTAGTATGTCTTTATTACTCAGAAAAAAAGATATAGTGGAATTTGCAGACAGTCTCTGAAAACAGTAATTCAACATTCAACAGCAGTGAAAAGAAAAGGAGAAAAAGTAAGAAGTTATTGGGGAAACACTACTGATATTGTATTTCTATAATCCACAGTACGTCCAGATCTTTAATAGTGAGTGGTACTCTGTTCGTTCCACCTGAAAACAAATGCAAAAACCCAAACCAACCAATCAAACAAAAAGAACAGAACTTGAAAACGTAGAAAAAGCATGATCAGTGTGAAAACTTTCATATGAGAAAAACCTCAAACATACTGAGACTTTTAACTGAAGAAAAGGGATGATTAGTCGGAACGAGATATGAGCCTATAAAGTCAATGGTAGCATAAAACAGGGGAAAACAAAAGGACTGTTCACAGAAACTGCAGAATGGACATATTGGTTATTGGTCACTTTGGTCCAGTGTCCTATCTGAGAGCACTGGAAAGCTCGGGCATGTTGTAAATAGAATAAGAATGAGATAAAACATGTGCATCTCCTAAGTCTCAGTCTACAACAATTTTTTGTTTGGTTGCTGTCTAGGTATTCAGTATTTCCATGGATTTCTATATTCACTAGATTTCATTCCAGTCTCCCTTTAATTCTACATAAACTTTTAGCACCCACAAAATTTAGGAACAAAGGACTACACAGTTTAACTTCAGTAATTTAAAATCTCTCTTTATTTATTTGGAACGAGTGGTCTGTTTTGATGCCTCCCTTTCTTGTATTATAAAACACAGTGAACACTCAATCCCTACATAACCCTGCCATGTTATTCATGTTTCTCAGACCTCCATCAGAGCTTGATCAGGCATCTGTTTTTCAGGTTGAAGAATCTTATTTGGTTGACTTCACAACAGAAGCAACTCCATACCTCTGATCATTCTTGGTGCCCTTCTCTGAGCCTTTTTTTGATTCCACCATATCCTCCATAAGATAAAGGATCAGGAGTGCATTTAGTGGTCAAGTTGGTTCACCTATTTATGCAGCAATGTATTAATATTCTTTGGTTTTTTTTTTATTTCTTTCCTAATAATTTTAACATTCAGCTTGGGTTTTTTACTTCTGCTGATCACTCGTATTTTCACTGAACCATCTATCATATCTTGAAGAGCTGGCTTCTCTGCAATAACCATCATTTCAGAGCCCATTATTTTAAATGTGAAGCTAGGACTATATTTTTTCCCCTCTGCAGCAGTTTACATTACTTCAAATTGAATTTCAACTGCCAGTTTATTGCCCCATCTCACAAGGTCCTTCTACAGTTCTTCAGCTGTGGTTCTCATTTTTACTACTCTAAATAAGTCAGTAGCATTGGTAAAGTTTGTCACTGTGCTATGCATTCCCTTTTCCAGATCATTTTTAGATGTGTCAAATAGGATATAAGAAACTCCTTGCAGGACAAGAATTGAGGTGTATCACTAAAATTAATGCTCCAGAAGCACAGCACAAACAAAATATAGTCTTTTTCATGTATAATTAAATTTTGCAACTCATGGTAGCATGCACTGATGAAGCTCAAAGGCTTCAAGACTAAGATAAGATTCAGAAAGGCTACCTCCATTTCCTATTAAGCACAATGCCTTGATTGCAAACTAAGAACCAAAAAACTGCAAAATGTTGTCAGAAACTAGAGAGTACCAAGTGAAGGACTAGTTAATATTTGCGGTGTTTCTTATACTCTAAGCATCAGATATTGGCTACTTTTGAAGACAATATTCTGTGCCCATCTGTAAACAGATCAGACATATACATGTGATCCAGTATGCCCATTTTTCTATTCTTTGATTAGATGTATATTTCAGATTATTATTAATGCTTTAAAAATATGCTGTATTTTTACATTTTCAAGAAGATACTAGATTCTGAAATGTGCTACTAATGAAAAAAATCAAATCTAAATATTACTGAAATAATAAACAACTGGCCCTAAAAACTCCATGGATGAATATCCTCTTTAAATCTGTTAAAGATTTTTGACTGAGTTCTTCCTTTAATTTTCATTATTCCTGTTCGAACGAATTCCAAAACGTATACCTGTCCAGTGACAAAAAAAGAAGGTATGTTGATCTTTCAGGAGGCAGAACAACATAACGTTGTGTTTTGTTCTAATAATAGAAGGTTTTGATTATCAGAGCAATCGGCTGGAATTTGAAGAAGACATTGTGCCATGGCAGTTACATCCCATGAGTTTTTTAAAACTAAAATGTCTTATTTGGACATCAGAAACTGTTTCCTGTAATGGCATTGCAACCAAAGACATTATATTTGTTAGCAAAATATGTACTCCCTATTATTCAAATATGCAGCCATGTACTCCCTATTATTCAAATATGCAGCCCATGACTAAACCTGTCTTCCAGACACACATTCCTCTGTTCATACATATGGGTCATGATAAATATCTTCTGAATTCTTTAATTTAGTAACAAATTTGGCAACCATGAAGCAAAATTTACATATCAAGAAATAAAATGTATTGCTTACACTATAAGCACTGGGAATTAGCACATTATAATTGATAGATGCATTATTTTTTCTTTTTTATTCTCCCCCACCATCCTGATCTAATAGATTGTATTAGTTGTAGGCATGAAATGTGGGCATAAACTGCAATTGTTTAGTCAAGTGTCAAAATCTGTTTGTTAGGGGTTCACTTTTGGCAGGCACATAGAACTAATAATATAGCTGAAGTGTGTCACCGAGCATGTGGGCAACTTGTGTGTTCCCTGTTAATTTTATAAAGTCTCCAGATGTCATGGCTGTTATTATAAGTAATGTGGGTGAAAGCTGTTCCTGTTTTCTCAAATACTGGGAAAGATTAAGCGTCTGAACTACAGGAAAAACTCCTATCCTAGGTCTTAGCTGTCACTCCAAAATATGATTTACTATCATAAAAAAAGTGAAAACTTTTTTATAATGTAGGTATCACATCTGTAGAAGCCTTCTATTTTGGAAACTGAAATTCTTATGTTTCTTTGATTCTAGGCTGCAAAATATCTGATATCTAGGAAATGTAGATGAGATAAATCTAGTACAGCTAGATCAGAACAGCTTGTAACATCCTGATTTAATGTACTGAACTTCACTTTTTCTGACATAGTTTGTATAACTGAGCTTTTAAAACCTGTCTTTTCAGGCATTTAATATAGACCCATAATTATGACTTATTGTGAATAAATTATCAATTCTATTTAAAATGATGACTGAAAGATGAATGATGTAAACAAAGTTGACAAAGCTGAAACTCAGAGAATTACAAAAGCAGGAATACTGTTGCTAGTATTTGAGGAAACTGTAGGCTATAATGATGAAATACTCAAAATGGCTCAGATTCAAAATTCAAATATTTTTCCCTGCGGAAACACAATCACAAGTATCTGTTGATTTTGCAATATTCAATAATAATACTTGGGACATCTTTTGCAGTATTTTTAAGGTGAAACCAAGTAAACCTAAAATGTTTTATCCAAATTAATTTTAAACATAATGGATGGCACTTTCCTTTTACTATCTTTTAATGTTATCTTAGTCTGAATGAGATTCTGCAGTTACAACAAGATATATAAAATACTGTAAATTGAGATGCATATTTTAACTTGCTAGCATGTAAGACTGTGAAGTATAGGAAAAACAAATAATGTGGTATGTTAAAGAATGGAGGTGATGATAAAAAAATGTTATAAGACCATTAATATGAGCAATCCTCTACTTGTCAAAAATAAATACAGTGGCTCTTTGAGTAGTTTTATGTATAAGATGCTTTCTGACATGAAAGTTACAATGTAGCTACAGTGTTAATTTATATATATATATATACATTTCTTTACAAAAATCTTTTTCACAGACACAGGAAAACACTTGAAGAAAGGAAAAGTACCTAAAGTAGGCAGACACAAATATAAAACATACATTCATCAGCCCTCAGTTCTGCCCACTGAGTGGGCTGGATGGGAGTATAATTTCCTTTGATCCCAAATTTTCCTGACAGCGCTGTAAATAGCAAGAGCATTGTGTCTGTCTTCAGTAAGCCCCAAGAATCAGGCATAGTATATAGGTAGGCAGGCTATTCCTCTCCACTATTGCACAGCATTTAGTGATTTGATATAGCTGAAGGTCAACACTATAAATGAGACATCCTAGCAACTGGTAAGTGGTTTCCAGACTGACTGCTTGCTAAAACAACTGCTAGACTATGTTGATTTAATAAGCAGTTTGCTTTTGGATTCATCAATTATTCTTTCTAATGTATTTTAATATATTCAGGTGTTGCTAGTTTGAAAGAGAGATGGAATTTCAGTAATATTCATGGTAGGAATAAAGATCAGTTAATCATTTTGATCAAATCTCCCTTTTAAAGGTTTACCTTAAGAGAGACTCAGGAAAGAAAAAAAGGGGAGAAATTATGTCCATGAAAAAGAAATTGAACAAGGTCTATAGGGTCCATAAATTCAGGAAGAACTTAATGTTCTTTTTTCAAGCATATGAATCAGAAATTTTGTTCAATAAAAGCATTAGGTGGAAAAAACTTCTTTAAGAACATGGAACTTTTTCTTGAGGTTCATGGTGAACACTGAAAAATTAGATAGCTTCCAGCTCCTGCTTGGCCCAGTCTCAAACACAGTCAACTACCAGAGTATGACACAAGGAAGACTGCAGGCATTTCTTTATCCAAAGTAACTTGTAAACTGACTGCATCATTCTCACATAAAAAATACACCAATTATATATATGTATGTATTTTTATACTTGGATAAAACTATTGTGTGTATGACAGTTATGTACATTTATACATTTTATATAAAATGCATTCTTATTTGTAGATACAAGTATACATTAAAAATGACAGTTATGTAGGTCTTTAGAAAATTCCTACATTCGACTCCCATTTCAATTACAGATAGATATTTAGAATAGATTCAAGATAAGCAAAGCAAGTTGATTAAACATCTGTGAAATAGCTCTGATGTCCTGTTAAACATTAACAAATTGGTAAAACAGACCAAGTCACAGAAAGGCTAACAAAAATTAAACCACCCAACTGCCTAAAAAAGCAAAATAAGAAGCAGGTAAGTAACAGCCTAAAAATTTTATTAACTAATTTTTAAAGACAATAAATCATTTAACTCATAAGACTGGGCAGTAAATAATGTAGGTTTAACATTTTCGTGTGTGTGTGCAGTTGCATATATACACACAAATTACGTATATACTAACCCAAATTTAAACAACTCACATAGACCATAACATAAATTTTTTAAGAGAAATAACAATCTCAATTATGCAACTGTTCACATTAAATTGTGGGACGAAACACTTGTTAGTCTATCATTAGTTTAAAATGGCATCAGAAAGAAGGATTGTGAATTACTAGTTGTTTTACAATGGCAAGAAATCTAGAACACAGTATGACATTAAAACCTAAACCACTGCTTTCGTAGGATATTGTGCCTGAAAGAGATCATCCAGTGATAAACAAATGAGGTCCAAACTCTTTGCTCCTTCACTGTGTAGCTAATTATCACCTCACTTCTGTAATTTAAAAGTTGAATGTCTAGCATGGGAGATGCTCATCTAGATGGTGATTGATGTTAAGTCTCTATGACAGAAAAGATGTGTTGCCATGCAGTGGTATCTCCCCAGCTATAGAGAGACTGTAAAATTATTTGCAGTAATGATGACTTTTTTACAATAATGATTACATTAGGTAGAATTATTTCCCTCTAACTGCTGAAAGATCAACATGCTGCAGGTCCAAGAAGTAAACCTGCAATTAACCTATTACCCATTTCTTACCAAGCTTATCTAACAGATAAGATTAAAACCAGAGTACTGATTAACAGACAGAGTCAAATGATGGCACGTGGACTGGATCTCCCGATGTTTCCTAAAACACATTATGTGCAGAAAAGGGAATAAAATCTAAATTAATGCAAACTCAACAGTGAAGCAACTGGGTCAGCAATGTAGGTCCCACAGATCTGAGCACCAGGACTGCCACTTTCACAATTAGTGATATTTCTTATTAGTCTGAAAACTACAGGGTGCTTTTCATGCAACCTAATTTAGGACATCTGCATCTGAGCTAACCACTTAAAGTTCCCATTATAGACAGCAGGGAACTTCTGGGCTGACATTATTTTTTTTTTTTTATTTTAGATGTTTAGGAAGAGATAAACGATTAAAAACATCTATTTGTTCCAACTGACTATACTGGCAACACAGTGCAACTAACTCAAATGTAGAGGGCTACTTCAATGTCTAAATTTGATTAAGTGAATCTTAGCCCACGTGTTTGCAATTACATGCTAATCATTTGAGAAGTTAGTGAAATATTGCTTCTAAAAAACCTGGAGAGAAAATAAAGAACAAAAGATTGTGTAATGAACTGCATTGCAGCATGCAAGGTCGGGAACTTTAAAATATCTGTGTATAGGAAGCAGTTGGACGTGAGGGTAAATAAATCTGGACTCAGGGATGCACTAGCTCTTATTATCCCAAGTAAGCTCATTCAGGATTAGGAGTATCTGTCTGGAATACCATTAAGAAACACAGGCATGTCTTTTGACCAACACTATCCTTTTATTGACTGTTAACCAGTAGTTAAGGTGCCACTTTTCCACTAGGCAAGCTCAGTGGGATCACAGGAAGAAACATTATCTTCACTGAGACTGATGCTTGCAACAGACATTTAGTCTGAGCCGTCTGGGCTACCTCTTGAGTTTCTGTATTGTGCATGCCTGCAGAATTGCTCCACTCAGAAGTGAGAAAGCAGAACATGCTCTGTATTTATTAGCAGACAGCTCTTCATGGCAAAAGGAATAAGGAACTACATCCCTCCTCTGTTTCCTCCATTCATAAAACAGGTAGTTAAGAGCACAGGAACTGTATGTTGCAGTTGGCTTTGGGAAACCTCATAGTTTAGGTACTGAAGAAATGTAAAGAAATGTCTGTCTTACCTATATTCATCACAAAAGCACATACACATCCTAGTACATGTGTACAGTGTGTGATGAAACTTTGTCTAACTATGTATGCCAAAGTGCAGTAAATAAAAGGGAACAGGTCTAAATAGGTTTGCTGTGCTCATAGACCTAGT
Organism: Loriculus beryllinus; assembly: GCA_039877255.1. Taxonomy (NCBI): domain Eukaryota; kingdom Metazoa; phylum Chordata; class Aves; order Psittaciformes; family Psittacidae; genus Loriculus; species Loriculus beryllinus. The sequence continues at coordinate 19,070 of JBCJKH010011524.1, read as the reverse complement.
CAGTTCTTGTTTAGTTATTTGAACATTATTTGTGCACACAAATTTTTCAAGATATTATCTCTTCTGACTTAAAACAGCCCTCAGAATAAAGCATTTTCCTTATAAAATTTTTTTTTTAAATTACCCAAAGGCAATGGATAACGTGTACTATAGAGGACTTTGGGTCTAAGGAACCTGAAGTTGCACAAGCCCATGGGACCTGATGAGATGCATGCATGGGTCCTGAGAGAACTCGCACTGAGAACTGGCAGATGAAGTGGCATTATTTTTGAGAAGTTGTGGCAGCCCAGTGGAGTTCTCACTGACTAGAAAAGGGGAAATATAACACCCATTTTTAAAGAGAGAAAAAAGGAATATCCACAAACTACATGCCAGTTAGTCTCACCTCTGTGCTTGGCAAGTTCAGAGTCCTGGATGTGAACTGGGGCAATCCAAGCACAAATACAGGCTGAGTAGAGAATGGATTGAGAGCAGCCCTGAGGAGAAGGACAGGAGACCAGCATGACCCAGCAGTGTGTACTCACAGCCCAGAAAGCCAATTGTGCACTGTGCTGCATCAAAAGAAGCATGAGCAGAAGGTCAAAGGAGGTGATCCTGCCCCTCTGCTTCTCTGAGACCCCACCTGGAGTACTTCCTTCAGCCCTGGGGTCCCAGCACAATAGGGACATTAACCTGTTGCATTGAGTCCAGGGGAGGTCACAAAGATGATCAGAGGGCAGGAGCACCCCTCCTGTGAAGACAGACTGAAAGAGTTGGGCTTACTCAACATGGGGAAGAGAAGGCTTTGGGGAGACCTTAGGGCAGCTTCCAGTACCTAAAGGGGACTACAAGAAAGCTGGAGAGGCACTTTTCACAAGGACATGCAGTGATAGGACAAGGGGGAATGGCTTTAAGCTGAAAGAGGGAAGATTTAGATTAGATATCAGGAAGAAATTCTTCACTACAAGATTAGTGAGACACTGGCACAGGCTGCACAGAGAAGCTGTGGCTGCACCATCCCTGGCCAGGCTGGACAGGACTTTAAGCGACCTGGTCTAGTAGAATGTGCCCCTGCCCGTTGTAGGAGGGTTGGAACTGGGTGATCTTTAAGGTCCCTTCCAATCCCAAACATTCTACAATTCTGTCATTATATGAAGTAAAATATATTCAGCATTTCTCCCGACCTTGTTAAATCTGATTAAAGGAGATCATAAATAATGGTAAGTTAAAAATATCTAAGGCGTCTATTAGTCTCTGGGTTTATTAAAACTCATCCAACTCCATATTGCTTTCATTTCTTTGCTGTTCATGCTGTTGTACAGTGTTTCAACATACTACTGAGTTAGCAGCAGTCTACAGTCGTATAATAATGAGCTAGGGGCTATCCTTTTTTCACAGTGAGTTGATTTTAAATTAATTTAAACTTCCTCCATGATTTTTGGTTCACCTCCACTGATGGTCTCATTATTGAATAAAACAGCACCAGGGAATGACTTGAATTGTGCTGACCAGCAATTTAGACATCATGTAGAACATGGGCACAAAAATCATGATCAGTAAAGAATATGAAAATTAAAGGAAGATTAATGATACAGTGTACAGTACTGTATAACATGAAATAAACTACCAAATTCTTAAAAATGAAATAGAAATCTATGTTGAAGTTGAAAAACGATTTTATACACATAGCAAACAGTTGTCATTGCTATATAATATCTAACTGTGTATATCTAACTGTGGATAATCTAACAAGAGTATGGAGTAATGCATTAATTTTTTTTCATTCATCTCCAGATACATATATATATATCAAGCAACCACAGAATAATAGCTAGAAAAGTTGATAAAGCTTATTTGAGACAACAGTATTGCAAAGGATCTGCTGCATTTGTTTGAAGTGTTCTGGCTTGCTACAGAATGATGTTTATGACAGCAACATGAGACTGTTCCCCCTTTTGGTTGGCTTACTTTGCTACCAGTGATAAACAAATCACAAGAGCAACTAAAAATATTAAAGTTCCCTTTCTCCTATAGAAGATAATAAGCCACATTTGAACTTTAAAATATCATATGCACACAGCTACCCTCTATTCTGGTAAACCCCTCCTCTGAGAGCAGCCAGCCATTCTGGACAAGGGCTTGTGCCCCGGGTAACAGGCTATTAGATCCAGCAGACAGCATGGTAGATTCCAGGGCTGAAGGAATGAAGAGTGATGCAGCATGATCACAGGACCCTAAGAGGGAAGACAGAATTGAGGGAAGTTTAACAATAAGGGCTAACCACAGGTTAGGGTGGTGGAAGTTATTCATGAAGAGTCAGGGAAGAAGAAACACTTCGGAATAGTATTGATGTTGAGCTAAACCACCTAGGGTGGTTCTCACAGGTAAAGGGTTTTCAAGCTCTTAGAAGTTTTTGGAGTCAGGTTCTTTTCATCTTACTCAGCAAATATAATAATCGGTTAGCACATGAATACCCCAGGTGCTCCCTGACATCTGACTTTGGGCGATGGCTCTTGAATTCTGCAGCAAGCATACATGGTGATAGGATATATTTGTTTACAAACTTAGAAAGTGGTTGTTTGTTTTCTTTTTCATTGTTATCAGATAGAAAAGAATGAAAATCTGTACAGTCATTTCAGTATTAATATTTTTCATATTTTTATATTATGTCTTGTAATATTTATAAATTTGTATTTTCAAACTTACTTCAAATTACTATGCTGGTACTGCACAGCTTGTTTTAAGTGTGGCACTACCTTTTTCACCACTGAATATGAAAAATGGCATCTGTATAGATACTGTGGGTCAGTATTTTTTCATGTATCTAAAGCCCAGTTAAATATGGAAATCATTGTAATGGGAAGTTATAGAAACCACAGACATGAATTACTTAATAATGACAAATTCATGCCTAAGAAGCTCATCAGTGCCCGTTAAGTATCCCCTAAGTATCCTGTTCCAAATGTACACTCCAGCTCTGCATGTTCCTAAACTTGAAACTACTAAAAAGGGAGGTGTTTTTGCAAAAGAAACATTGTGTAACTGCTTTGCTTTTGATACCTTTCTTAAGCTCACATCTCTGATCCCAGGTACCAGACTAGATGCTCTATGATGTATTTCAGTGAAAGAAGCAGCAATGCAATTTTGACAAGCAGAGATGTTGGCAACAGAAAAAAATGACCTAGTATTACATGTGAAAAGACTTGTTTTCATTGCAAATGGAATTATGAAATAACTTTTCAATGTTTTGTTTAACATCTCTTTTCTTTGATGAGCACATCTGTCTGTTGGGTTTGAACTTATGTCCAGTAGCCTAGTTTCTGAGATATATCTCCACTTTTAGTAGTAAATCCTGCTTTTGCGATTATGGGCAAAGAGTGCTGATTCACTGCTGTTTTCTTAAACCAAATTATATTTTAAAGTATTACTTATGAAATAAAGACCGTTATAAGAAGTCATTGTGTACTAAAGTGCAGTTTCATTATATAAAGATAACTACCTACATGTCCACCAAGATCCAAGTACATTTTATCTGTAAGCAAGTAAACAGTCCTGCTGCAATTTTTATCATAGAATCGTATCATAGTATCATAGAATCATAGAATGGTTTGGGTTGGAAGGGAACTTAAAGATCACCTAGTTCCAAGTGCCCAGGTTGCTCAAAGCCCCATCTACCCCCCCCCCCCCCACTATTTTTTAGTAGAAAGTACATTCATATGACACAGCATGGAAGTGTATTATAAACCATACAGAACTGCATGAGAAACATTATTAATAAAAAGTATGTCAAAAATGCAAGAAAATGGAGTAAAATAATCTGGTGCACAAAAAAAATTTAGGTAGCATCTTGTTTGCTTTGATTCGTGATGGTAAGATTAAGTGTTTAATTATTAATAAATCTGCTAACCTTGTGAAATTTGTGGCATTTTCCTTTATTGTTATTGTTATATCCTTTATTATTTACTATTATTTCTATAGCTGCATTCCAATTTTTTACTTGTCACCAATATAATATTTTCACAAAAGACAATCACTTGTGGATCAAATAATCAAACAAAGCCCTCTTGGAACATGTCAAGACTGCATGACTGTTTTGACTTCACAGGAATTATTTTGTACATGTAAGAGTTCTGCCTTGAGCAAAATGGGAGAGGAAAGCACAATGCGATGTTTAGGATATCTGTAGAAACTGAAATGCTTCTAAGTTTCATCATTCCTATCTTTCTAAACCAGTATTTACTTGAATCTTCTTGAATTTCTAAGCCATTATTTACTTGAATCTTCTATTTCTCAGGTCCAGAATGTCAACCTTTTATTTCCACTTGAGCAAACGCCTAACTTAAGAAGAGTAACTGGAGCAGCTTCTCTGCGTAACAGCCCTACTGAAGGGAAACCTGGGCTTGTGCCATTTAGCTTTAGACGCTTCATTTAGGTTCCTAAACTCCAATGTATTTTTTTCTTGACTTTTGGTAGCCAGGTTCCAAGTCTGAATCACCCTGAGGGCTTCTTTGTGTTTTCACTGACACCAGACACAATGCAAGGAAACAGGCAAGTAATTTAGCTATCACCTAATGCAGGTATCTAAAGCTAAGCATTACATGTGCTCCACAGTTGACTGCATTATACCATATCAGAGATGATGTTACACAAATGGTATTTTCTTTACATTTCATTCCATGAGACTGAGAAACTGAAGACTGATAAATAATTTCATTAATAAAAAGACTGAAGTATAAATTATTTGGTTTGACACATACAAAAGGGATGTATAGACATAAAATCATTACATTCCATGAAGAAAAAAATTGGATTTATTTGTAAAGTAAGTGCATTTTGGTTTATCTGCATTATTAGCGGAATTATTCAAAAATGAATGAGAGATGAATGTGAAAGATAACACACTTAAAATGTAATTTTTAATATCATTTTATATAGCATATTTAAAGCAGCAAGACAATTCTACAGTCACTTGGAAACTGATTATCTCAGTCACGCTCATCGTTTGCTTTTGAGTATCAAGAATCTTACCCTTTTTCAACTGCAGCATGTTGCAGCAGCTTTATTTAATCATAGAGCCTTGAAGCAGCTCCCTTCTGCCAGCCCTTGCAGCCGCATTGCTGCTTTCAGTTCCCCACGTAACAGACAAGTGTATTTCAGCATGCAGAAACTGCATGAAGGGAACACAGAAGGCAGAAAGAAAATAGTTCCTTCAAAAGGCCTAGCAGAACATAAAGTATACAGCTACAGATGTAGATAGAGATATTTATTCTGGTATTGATTCTCATAGAATATATTTGCAAATATATTCCTAGCAACTATTGAGCATAAAAGGGAGAGAGGAAAAGGCAATCGCCAAAATAGTATCCTGCAGTTAAATTGGTGTCTGTAAAACAGGAGGTCATGCTAAAAAAGTAAATAAATTCCTAATTACCACTAATCCACCTACTGAGAGACTGAGTCCTCTCAGAGACTACTGTGTCTTTTCATACTGAACTCTCAACTCTGGAGAAAAGAACAGAGAGAGAAAAAAGGATGGGAAGAGCCTCAATTTCATTTGATTTTGAATTTACCTCTGGAGATGCCTATCTATCTCCCTTGGCAAGATCAGAGTTTTAGGGCATCACTTGGCTTCTTTCAAGGGCATAAACAGAACATTTAGGATTCAAAGCCTAAAGGAGACCCATGTAAGCCACAGTAGACTGTAAAAGGAGTATGTACATTTTTGTGCCTACATTCATTCATAAGCTAAGAATTCATATATTTACATTCATAAGCTAAGAATTCTTATATTTACATTTACTACACTAAATAGAAAATTTAGGTAAGATCCTGATTTGGTTTAAATTGCTGTAGCTTTGTTATAAGCTTCAGGTATAAAAGCTTTTAGATATAAGCTTTATATCTGTGCTTTAGGTTCAAAAACCACTTAAAGTTGTTACATGTCAACAATTAGTTTCATTTGCAAAAACCAAAGAACTGTTTAGCAGGAAAACAGAAAGTCCTAAAACTACATGTATGATAGAGAAGTGCCACGGATCTAATTCCCCACAGTTTAATACATTACTGTCATTTCCACAGATTAAAAATGAACATCAAGTGGCTGAAAATGCCAGTGGTTTGAACTAGTAAACTTGTACACCCAAGTTACAAAAGCCTCCAGTGATTGCTTATGGTGTAGGCCAGCACAGTATAAGGCATGTCACAAGGGCACAACTGTTGACAATGATGTCATTATTACATTTTAAATGATAACCCTATGCATGGTTTACAAGGCAACATTAATTAAATTGTTGATTTACAGAAAAATGAAAGTTCTTCGTGGGCATTTTTGGACTAAGCAGTAATACTGCAAATGGTGAGGTTTTATATATATTTACTTTTCAAATGGCATTTTGTATTGCATTGTTACTGTATTGGAGTACATGAAAAAAATAAGCCAAAGTTTTCTAGAATAATACCTCAGAGTACTTCTTTTTTTTTTGAATGAGCATGAAGTTTTCAAATGCGTTTGAAAATGTTTTCAAACGTATTCTAAAACATAATCAATGTAACCTGAATTTCTCCAGAATTACCTCATCCTCAACTAGGATGGTCATACATGAAAACACGACAGCATCATCTGCTTAACTGACACTTTTTTAGAGTAAACAAAAATTCTGCCACTGGATTCAATGGGAAAAAAAACAAACAAAAAAACCCCCAAACCAAACAAAAAAACAAAAAACAAGAAACAAACCAAACCAAACCAAACCAAACCAAACAAACAAAAAAACCCCACAAACAAACCCCCCACAAAAAAAACCAGACATGAGAAAAATCCCTCTTAAGTGTGCTTTAGCCACAATGTCTTAAAATTCAACCTATAATTTTTGCTTTTTGATGACAAGAAAATGGTCAGCACCTTTTTGAAAAGGATGACCCCCAATGATATTGAAAGGCATGTCATCAATAAGCACCAGTCTCTCAGTACACAGAATCATAGAATCATAGAATCGTTAGGGTTGGAAAGGACCTTAAGATCATCTAGTTCCAACCCTTCTGCCATAAGC
>JBCJKH010011524.1:0-11942 GCA_039877255.1 Loriculus beryllinus | reverse complement strand
TATGGGACCGATTCAACAGCCAGTCTTATCACCAAACTCCACAGCACATAACCATACCTACAAGGTCATACCTACTGCACTATCAACACCAATGAATCTAAAACTGCAGAACAGATCAGTACAAGCAATTTTATGCCCTGATATAAAAACCTGAACTTACATCATACTTTCAAGGAAGTTCAAAATTAAATCACATGTTTCATTATTAAATGTTTCAGTAAGCATCTCTAAATATGACATAAGAAATGGTTAATTAGGTTTGCACTTCCCAGTAAGATCCTTGGAACACACATCTTGAATATTAAGTGTGCATCCACACTGACAATGTTACTTCACCACCATGCATGGATCCAAAGAAACTAAGTTAATGAAGTAACTAAACTTTCAGCATCTGAACACCTATAGAAAAATTTACTTGTAAATTTTGTGTTACACTTTAGTTAAGACTTTGCATAACAGTACCAAGATTTTGACAAACTTTTCTCCCCCTCTCTGAAACGTGCATAAGCAAATCAAACAAGTTTAGTAACATATGCATTTGGCTCTCAGACGTAGCATCCAGGCATCCCTTAGAACTTGGCAAGAAAGATGCAAGTTTTATTAACAAACTATAAATATTATGGAATTACAGAATCAATAGTGAAAGCGCTGCATATGAAAGCATCTTAAGTTCCAGACCACTTTTAATTTTCTATTAATTTCTAGAAAAAGAGCCTCCTGTTGTTGAAGTAGTCACTGAAGCTTAAAAAATAAAAATAAAAATAATAATAAAAAAAATAATCAGCTTTAGGGGCAAACTAATTCCCTGTTTATGGAAACAATATTTTCACATAGGGCAACTTGAATAATGGCCATGTTTGAGAGTGAAACTACTAAAATGGAATAAATGGAAATACAGTTGAAAAATCAAGCAGCATACACATACTGCTGTTTCAACAGCTCAACATACATGCTAATTCAAGCATACTATTAAGACATTTTTTAGAAGTAGATTTTCTTTTCAGGACTGCAAGAGCCCGTTTCTGAGTGTGCCCAAAGAATTGGTAAATGTGCAGTGTTCAAGGCCAGGCTGGACAGAGCTTTGAGAGACGTGATCTAGTGCAAAGCATCCTTGGCCCACAGCAAGGGGGTTGAAACTATATACGAGCTTAAGATCTTTTCCAACCCTAACCATTGTAAAATTCTATGTGTGTGAAGATATCAGCATTTAAATAAGCATTTTGAAAGTTTTTATATTTCTTTTTTGTAAATATTAATAATATGTTAAGACAGGCAGGTAGTTACAGTTGAGAGCCAACCGCTCTTCCAAAATTACAAAAGATACTGAGAGCAATGAAAATTTGTCCAAGTGAAGCAAAGCTGCTTTACCAAATAAATACTTATCTTTTCAACTGATCTTTCAAAACTGCTTCACTTGCTTGCATTCTAACACTCATCACTCACTTTGCTAGCAGCTCATCCCCTACGGTCAAAGATGACAAAAAACTGGGGAGCTACATTATTCTGATGTTATCACCAGCTGCAATACATGAGGTAAAACATTGCACATTACTTCTTTTTAATTTTCAGCCACTCCGTCTATAAAAAGCATTGTCATTACAGCACGTATGGGCTGTAGCACATAAGGACCCTGAAGCAAGAAAACATGATGCATAATATTATACTGTGTCTGGGAGATGCTTTTGCTGAGACCATGGAGTTTGGCAAACAAAACCTGAGAATTTTACCACAGGAGCTCCTCAGAAAGTTTTTGTGCCATCATTAAAGAAAATAAGAGACACTTCCACCATATTCCTGCATAGTCACTGGGTAGAGACTATTGCTGTAGCTTTATAGAAGTTCATTTTTTAAGGTAACTTCAGCATTTAAAATCTGTTTCAAACAACTACTGTGTTTAGTGCTCAATCTTTGCCAATATTCTGTTGGCTGACAAATTCTTCAACAGTTTAGGGTTATCTTTTCCTCGAGAGCTAGGAAAAAACACTTTGCAATAGCACAGAACTGCCCCAGTAAACACTAAGGCATGACTAATGATGACAGTAAGCTTCTGAGAAAAGCATAATTCCATGAAAACAACTCTCAGCTCAAACTCCTTCTAAGTGACCTTCAGCATTAGACATGATTTTACATCTTTTGACAGATTCCAAAAAGTTAAGATACAAAAAAAATGAGGCCGCACTTGAGAAAATACCAACAGCAACCCAAAGGCCATATTGATGTTGACAGGAGTTATGGAACTGAATACAAATGAACACTGGGGCATTGCACCACCCTGGTTGTCCACACTACTTTGAAGCAGTAACTACCACTAAGAAAAAACTCTGATTTTTAGCTACAAGTTTAAGAAAAATTGTCTCCAGACATATTTGTAAAATACTGTTTACACCTCATCTATGAAACAAGGCCTCAGAAGATACATCTTTTATTATAAGAAACTGTGCTATTAAACCATTTCCACAAAATACCACAGTAAAAGGTTGTATATATCAAGAAATTTGGCATGTACAACTATGTTTAAATCAGAAGTCATAAGCCTAAAGAGTGCTGAAGCAGACCTTTCTCTCAAGTATATGAACTGGTGTTATATTGCTCCTCCCAATAAACCCTGACTAATTCACCTCCTTTCATGGCATATCTCCAAGACAGTAATTCACTGTCAGAAGAAAGGTTTTTGCTGTGCCCCATTTTCATACTCACGGAATCACAGAATCAACTAGGCTGGAAAAGACAACAATGGTAACATTCAGAAGTTTTAAGCCCTGGTATAAGGCTGAGATCACACAGCCCAATTTTACCATTAAAAAAAAAAATAAATCAGAATTGAAGCACACCAGAAGAAAAAAAAAAATCAGTTACTCCTCAGTATTTTCTTTTTTCTATAGCCATTTCCATTATAGTATTCCACTTACAAATGCACCACTTCTAAAGCTACTACAGCCTAGCTCAGGTTTAAATTTATGTAATGTAATTAACCTGCTAACATTTCCTTCTTGCTCTTCTAGGCACTGCTATATTAACACAGTCCACTAAGAATTTCAGTCATCATATTGACAGTGATGCTAAATTTGAAACAAAACAAGTTATTGTCCTCCAAAGCATGACAGTAAAGCATAATGAAAATAGAAGAATTCATGTAAGTTCACAGATAAATATAGAAGCAGCTACTGAATATTTTAGAACAAGCAGAAATACATATAACCTATATACCAAGGTTAAGGAATTTACTGCAACAACATACAAATCCTTTGGTCCTTATTCCATCACAGATTATTCTAGAATATAGTCTAAAAAAATATCTGTGAGATTAAAAACATAAGACAGCTGTTTATACAAGTACACAACCAATACTGGTATATGAAATTAATAAGGCAATATATATGTCATGAAAGCATTACAGTATTAAGTAAGATACATTGAGAACTGCAAATGTCAGATCTAGGGTTAGTTTCTATTTCATAATCAGATCAAATTTGTTTTAACTGTTAGATGAGCCCTGAGCATACACTTCTATTTTCACTAGAAACACATAATCAAAGAGAAATTCAATAATATAAAGAGAATAACTCTGTGGCCCTGTCCCATCCAGTTTTTAAAGGATTTGTCTTCTCCTTCTGTAAATTAACAAGGAATTACTTTGCTTTAACTTCAGGCTGTTAATTAGATGCATAAGAATATCAAAACACTGGGAATTATGAAAAGGATTTTAAATTGGACCTTTACTTTGAAAAGTAGCTACAAAGCTGACGCACAATCTAGTTATATCAACTGACTTGTACTAATTGCCCAATTACACATTCTTTAATCCATAATAATTATGGACTTTTCCAAAATATTTTTCCACTGTAGGTTCAATTGACCTGATCAAAATTCCTTTCCAGGACAAACTACAGTAACTTAACTGACATCATGTAACTTCTTAATATCTTCGAGCTCCTGAAGTGTATTAGAACAAAAACATACCCATCCCATCACAGTAACCTGAAATAACTTACTACGAGATCAAAGAATGGGCGACTAGGAAGCGTGAAGAGTCTTTACCATATCTGTATCATTCACAGAGTTAAAATAAGATCTGCTTGATATTACACCTCTTCTACCATCTCCACCAAATCTGACTTCTAACTTTTGAGTTACAAACTCAGATTTTGGACTTCTAGCCACCAGATTTTGCTCTGAATGGGGATCCAAATGGATCTCTCAATCTCGCTTTACCCTTTGTAACATTTCTTTTGGCAACAACACCCATGTCTGCCATCAGAGCCACAAAACTAAGCTTCACATTCAATGCAATCATCTCTATGTGCCCTATGTCCGGAAGATTTAACCTGTAGAACACTTAAAATTTTTCTAATTTATCAATATAATTGGAAAATTGGCACTGGTTTTATGAGCCTCACTACTACTATAAAGGGCTCTGCATAGCCTTGAGCAATGAAATCTTACCTCACTTAAGGTCCCTAATTATTATACATTAAGAATACTGCTGCTAAAAATCACTACCCTCATATATAACTCTCCTTTCTATACATCTGTCTAGCAACTGCTCATCTGCCTACCACTGCAATAAAAAAAGCAGCACACAGGGATGCTACGAGGGCACACGACTCAATTCTCACACTGCTGATCAAGATCCCATCATCCTTCTCTCAACTGACTTACGTCAGTTCCCACCCTGCAGTCCTTATCTTTTCAGAAGCTACCAAAACATCTACTAACTACTACATTTTGTTCTTATGGTTCCCTTACTAAATGACATAAATAAGAATTTCAACAGCACTTAGACTGCCCGCACACTGTCCATAATCTACCTCCTTATCAATGCTGGCCTCATGTCACCTTGTGTTTGGGCCGAAAGTATTTTGGCCACAGACATCATTTTAAATTGCTAGTATTAGGTTCAATCACCCCCCAATGGAATTTCTAATGTTTGTATGGCTGTTAATATCTATACTGTAACAGAGAATCATAGAATAGTTAGGGTTGGAAAGGACCTTAAGATCACCTAGTTCCAACTCCCTTGTCATAACTTTAAAAATGTCAGGTTTTTGAAGTAACCATACTAAGCTTTTTTCCATTCCTTTCCCATTTCCTCTAATTTTCCATTCTTCTCTATATCCTGCTTTATCCTAGCAGGTTGCACAGTGTTTTCCTACACTGACCCCATTCTTCAAATATTTACACATTCTGTCTTAAAGTCGTATCTCCTCTACATCAACCCAATTTTCTCCTTTGAAGATGACATTATATACATTATATTTCTCCATCTTTTACCATTTCTCTTTTTACTCAGATTCAAGCTGAAGATTTTATCAAGCCTTCTCAGAAGTAAAAGTCATTCATGCAAAGAATCAAATGTTTCCCTGGTAAGAGACAGAAGATTGTTGGATTTCTTGTAAGATGATATCCCTGATCTTATGCTTTATGTTGTGAGTCAACATTCAGCTACAAAGCTCCTGTTTTATTTGACACTGTTTTCTCTCCTCTTAGCTGGAGGAAGTTTTTAAATCATTTCTGAATTGCAAATGCTCTTAAAAATACATTCTTTTGACAGTTTCTTCCTTTCTTAAGTGTTTAGGAGTCCACAAAGCTAGAAATGGAAAAACAACACTCCAAGTGCAGCTTTCTTGCTAGTGCCACGGTTGCTCACCACAATTATACCATCCCATAGGCTGACGGTGGGGTTCATCTCCAGTGGTGGTGTCCTTAGTTAACCTTCACATCTCTTACAAGCTTTCACAGGTACTCAAAGTTTAAACTGATGAGAATTGGAGTGGTGCCAGCACTGCTCAAGCTGAATAGAAAGATCAATACATATACCTAAAAAAAACCCCATGTTGATGCTACTTGCAGATAATTTTTCAAACCCATGATGGCACATCTTCGCTCACAGTATAATTTAAAACAAGTCACAAACTACACCTGACGAATCATTAACTGCTTTACAGAGGGACAACATGTCGTTGCAACTGCACAGAGTATCTGATACAGATACATTCATCTGACTTTTTCATGTTCTAAATAAATATACATGAGAACTAAATACCAAAAGACAAAACACTATTCTCCCATGACCAACACAGAAACAATGGTTCTTTAGCCAGTAACTTCAAAGTACCACCACTCTTCAAAGTACCACAACTCTTCATAGGCAACACTGTATTGGTGTTATACACATGACACACAGCTGCAATTTCTACTCTGGTTTTCTCATGGACTACGTTATTATCAGCTTTCAAATATAACTGATTTTGGGCTTATCAGCCAGCCTTCTAGAAGAGGGAAAAATGCAGAGTAAGAAAGCAAGCATTCCTTCTTTGGAATGGCAGCTGTCCTTCGGCTCATCAAGGCTGTCTACCAGCCCACAGAGATAGCAGCATTGATATGAATTAATTTTTCACAAAATCCTTCAGGTGACATATGGAGAAAAAAATCAAAAGCAGAAGCAAAACAAGTAGTTTCTAAGGAACAGTTTTAACTAGTTTAAATAATGTGGGTAATGAAACTGAAGTTCTGATGAATACTTGAGTTTCCAGAGACTTGTAGGTTCTTAACAGTTCCCATAAGAAAAATAAATACCATTCCTCCTTCCCCTGCTAGGATTCATCTGACAGCTGTTTAGGTTCTGAAACAGAGCTAAACTACCTGCTCAGGCAGAAGTCTAGTATTTCTATAAGAAAGGTCATTCAAAACACAGCACTCACATTGAGTTCAAAAAGCTGTATTTCATCAGACATCTCTGAGCTCTAGTGCTGCAAATTACTAACATCCACATTAAACTATGGAGAGCTCCCAAAAGCTGCTCATTCGGCCTACCAGCCCCACTTAGGATGGGTTCTATTTCGTACTGTCAAGCATGCATCAACAAAAATATAGAAATTTAAGATAGTATGCAAAGAAACATTAACAACTTCACTCAAGTCCTTCAAGAAAGAACACATCCAAGGACATAAAAGCATTGGGAAAAAGAAGTTGACGTCACTGCACATCTCCAAAAATTCTGATTTATAGGAAGTTGAGCATACTTTGCTGTATCTTCTCTCATGTCTAAAGCAAAGTTTCGACATACAGCTAATCTGCCATTCGATAAAAGTCTATTAGTTCACAGAAAGAACAACCCTGCTATGAATTCTGGGCTGAGATAGATGGGGCCAGAGATTTTCACAGTCATTTAAAAAACTAAGACAGCAATTATCAATTTATGAATCATAAAAACTACTTAATCTAATGAAGGAACTCCTATTTATTCCTGGTAGATAGTATCAAGACTAAACTGAACTCAAAGGCATTTCTTGATAAAGACTGAACAAAGAAAAGCCCACACCTGGGGAAAAAAAAAGAAAAAAAAAAAAAAAGGAAGTGTCTGCATTTAAAAAATCATCAGTAATAAATCTTCTAGATAACCAAGATCTTGCAGAAAAGATCATTATTCACCCTTTCAAGGGAAGACTGCATTTTGAAAACAGGAATCTTAATAACTTTACTCCCTAGCACTATTATACAATGTAAGAAGCATCATGTATTTAGAATTCCTAACTACTTCCATATTCACACTACTGAGAGAAAGCAACGGCACAACACAACCAGAAACTGGAGAAAAGGAAACCTCATCAAGTGCTCCTTAACTAGCACCTTAAAAAAATAACAAAAGCAAAGAACCAAAACCAACAGGCTCCTCAGATACCTAGAACAGTTGAGGATCCTAACAGACTCAAGAAATAAGTAAGAGTGAAACTCCATATGAACGTGAGCAGCATGTTACACAGGTGAGAAATGCCGAATAGGGACCCCACTTGTCACCTGCAACACTGCAGTTAGTTCCACGCAACTATACTGCGTATGTAACGCTGCAGTATATACTAAAAACAGAATGGCATGCTTAATACTAGATTGTGGCAGGAACACAGTGAAGTTATGATTCTATTATTTTTAAGGGCGGCTTTGTTAGTTTCCCTCACTGCCCCCACTCTACATCCAGACATCCTTTTAGTAAGTAAGATTTAAGTACACCATCGCTATGCTGTGCTATTTTAAGTCCAAGTCTTTCTTAATCACACAGACAACAACAGCATAGTGCATATTAATTATTTACAACGTATGCGCAATTACAGCAGCTCAAGCTTGGGTGGAACACGTTAGTCCTCAGACAAAACGCAGGGGCAGGTATGGGCAATCTCTTCTTTAAAGCCAACTTACACAGCTGCGTTAACGCCATTCCTACAGGCTAACTACTTAACGCACAAACCTTGACACGACGTACGTAGGGATCATAAACATAACCTTACAGCCTGAAGAGAATCACAGCAGCGCTTACGGATCAGATCACACATGAGCACCGGAGCGAAACTCCCCTTCCTCCCCCCCCCCCCGAGCCGTCTCCAGGCACACGTGTGTTTACTCACGGTCGCTAGCGAAACGCGGGCGCTGTCACTGAAGGAGCCGTCGACCGACCCCTGCCCAGCCCTTTCTCCCCCGCCCTTCCACAGGGCTACACCGCAGACCCCGCAGCGCGGAGCTGCAGCCTCTTACCCACCGCCACGACGGCGAATCACGCGTGCCGCTTCCCCACAGAGAGCGCCGGCTGAGGCGGCAACCATACACAACACCCCTCCCGCTCCGAGGAGCCGCGCAGGGGCAAGGCTGCCCGCGCCAAGACCCCTGCCCAGGGTAAAGGATGGAGGGGTGGGCGGTGTGTGCTTGAGAGCCTCATGGCCTCGCCGAGGAGCGGAGGCCGTCTGAGGGTGGAGAACGGGGCCGGCGCGGTCGCGCAGGTGGGTGGCGGGGACAGGTGCGCCGAGGCCGGGCCACCTGCGGCGGCGGGGGCGCCCGAGGCCGTGCTGGGGGACTGCGCCCAGGGAAGAGAGGAAGGGAGCGATCGGTCGGCGGAGGGGCGGTCTGGGCTACCTGTATTTCTTGAAGAGCTGGTCGGACTCGCGGAAGCCGTTGTTCAGCAGCATGTTGATGCCGGCCAGCGCCAGCTCCGCGTCCTCGATGGGCAGCGGCGCTTCCCCATCCTCCCGCCGCGGCGGCGGCTGCTCCGAGCCGGCCATAACGATGAGGAGGCAGCGGGACCCAGCCGGCTCTCCTCTACCTACCTACCTACCCACCTATCTATCTACCTATCTATCTATCTATCTATCTACCCGCCTGCCCCTTCCCGGTGCCGCCTCACCGTGCCTGAAGGGAGGACCCGGGGGCGCCCAACTCCCGCCGCCGGGCCGCGCTTCCCTCACCCGGCCGCGCTGCAGCAACCCTCCTGCCGCCTCGCGCCCGCAAGCCCTCCAAAAGCAGCGGCGCCCGCCTCGCTCCCCAGCACGCAGGCGCCGAGGAGCCGCGCAAGCGCGGGAGGGCGGCGCGGAGCGCTCCGAGCAGGGAGGCGGGGAATGGTGGTAGCGGTGGTTGTCGCCCCGCGGAGCCGTCAGCTGCCCTTGGTCAACTGCTGCTTGCGGAGCGCTTGTGCGTGGAGCTTGCTTGTTTTGTCCCGTTCCCCGTCTGGGTTTTTTCCCGTTCTCCTCGCCCCTCCTCCCCTGTGCAGCACGGGTGGCTGGCTGGCTGCCGGCTCTCCAGTCCCCTGAGGCTTATTGCAAAACCAGCTGGGGTTTTTCACGGGTGGGAAGCCGGGGGCTGGGGTTGCAGCAGGGCCTTGGGTGTGAATGGACAGAGAATGGGTTAAGAGCAGCGCTAAGGAGAAGGACTGCGGGGTGCTGGTTGATGAGAAATAGAACGTGAGCCGGCGGTGTGTGCTCGCAGTCCAGAAACCGACTGTGCTGGGCTGCATCAAAAGGAGCATGGCCAGCAAGTCGAGGGTGGTGATAAGGTGATTCTCCCCCTCTGCTCTCGTGAGACCCCACCTGCAGTACTGCATCCTGCTCTGGGCCACCAACACAAGAGGGATGTGTTGGAGCAAGTCCAGAGAAGGCCATGCACCTCTCCTGTGAAGACAGGCTGAGAGAACTGGTCTTGTTCAGAGAAGGAGAGACCTTAGAGCAGCTTCCAGTGCCTAAAGGGGCTACAAGAAAGAGAAGAATTTTTTACAAGGTCATATAGTGGTAGGACAAGGGGGAATAGCTTTAAACTGAAAGAGTAGAGTTAAATTATATATTAGGAAGTTCTTCCCTGTATAAGTGATGAGACACTGGCACAGGTTGTCCAGAGAAGTTGTGGATGCCCCATCCCTGGCACTGTTCAAGCCCAGGTTGGATGAGGCTTTGAGCAACCTGGTCTAGTGGAAGGTGTCCCTGCCCATGACAGGGGGTTGGAACTGGATGAGCTTTAAGGTCCCTTCCAACCCAAACCATTCATCTTTCTACGAAGCAATGAGGGCCTCCTCCGATAATGGCAACCTTCCCTTCCCAAGGCATACTTTTGTTTTTATTAAAGTGATTTCAGTCAGTGAAACTGACTTTCTAGCAGAGACTGGAGTTCCTCGTTTGTACAACTGTGACTTTGTGACTTCTCAAATGCAAGTCTGGGAAACAGGAGTTTTTAGGAATTTACTCCATAGCTCTGGACACCTACCTCTATTAGTAGCAATGTAAACTTGCCAGTGATGCTGGCAGCAAAAAATTAGGGTTTCCTAAGTTTGGGTTTCACACAGGTTAGTCTGGTGTGTGTTTGTAAACACAGGATGAGTGAGGAAAGTACATATGCGTAAATGTATTCATTCCAACCCAAAATGGCCAAGTACCTGGACACCAAAAATACACTCACATTGTTTTCACCCTCCTTTGCAGGAAGAGGCTTTCTTTGCTGTGCTTAAATTTCATTGGAGACAAAGGCTATTACCTACAACCTGGTCTTGCTTCCTGTCAGGACCGTGCTACAGCTGCTTTTGTGAGCATTTAAGGATCAGACTTCCCCACCCTTAGTAGTATATGAAAGAATGGGACCACATTCTACTTTTAGGAGCTACCCCTCTTCCCTGTCAAGAAAAAACATCTGTCTTCCTGTAAATCAAATAGCGTTATTTCTGTGCATGTCTTACAGGAATTGCTACCACCGCCTCAGGAAATACTCTACCAAAAACCTCTTGAGATGATGCTTTCTGAAAGGTGAGGATTATCTAATACTAGGAAGATTCTGAAATCTGTCAGGTGTGAATCAGGCCCTTTGGCTGATTCCCAGCCCTGCTGCCTTACTGAGCAGAGCTGGATACTCAGAGGGGTTTTGAAGAGAACATGCTTTCTGTTACTGTGCCCGTCTTCCAAACAGCATGATTTATGTAGCCTAGAAAACCTCAAGGGCTTCTAGGAAGCCAGCACAGCGTGAATGGGGAATGACGTGTTCTTCCATGTGTTCACAGGTTACTTGTGAAATCTGGACTCCAGAAAAGCAAGCACCCTCTGCTAAAAGGAAGTTGCAGGTTGCAGTTTCACCACCTTTGGTGTGTTTCAGACGTGTGCAAGACACAGCATTCCAGATGAAAAAAAAAATAAATTGCTTGTGTAAGGTTATCTCCCTCACAGGATTCAGTGGACAGAGTTTCATGGTGGAGCAGTTTATAATATCCTTTCCCTTAGTCATGTGTAATAGATTCGATCAAGAAGCAATGAATCTTCTTGTGGATTCCTCAAGACTTTATCAGAGAGAAGGCTAACTCCTACCTCCAAGTACCATTTCTGAGAAGCAGAAATGAAACACCTACTCCTTTGTGAAACAGCTACTCCATTTCTCCAATGCCAGACTCCTATTTCCTAGCCCCTGTGTTTGAGTAATAGTGCAGCAGGGCTGCATGCGTACTGCAGTTTTTTGGCCACATGCCCAAGGAGCTAGAATTCTTTTGAGGTCTTTCTAGCACCCAGTTGCCTCAGATGGTTGTCACAGCAGGCACTGATAATCCATTTCCGGTAACAAATGCTTTTTTAACTATCCAATGCCAGACTCCTATTTCCTAGCCCCTGTGTTTGAGTAATAGTGCAGCAGGGCTGCATGCGTACTGCAGTTTT